>JAPYZT010002837.1:0-14165 GCA_030522965.1 Tryphoninae sp. A BG-2022a
TATTTATTAAAATTGATAATAATTAATTTAATCAACAACAAAAGCCTTAAATAACTCAATGCTGAACAATTTTCATGATCGGACAAAATTCTTCGTCTCGAGACGCGCGGGAGATGGAAATAGTTAAATTTAAAGAGTCGAACGCGAACTCCCGTTGGCGTTGTAATGACGGTTCGAAGTTTAGGAATTCGTGGCTCGCGGGGTTCCAATCGGGAGATATTCGAGAGTCTCGAGTCAACGCATGCCGCGCGGCCTTTTCAATGTGAACTATCTCCGTCTCTCTCGCTTCCCTGTCCCTGATCTGGTCTATCCACTCGCCCTCTCTCTCTCTCTCTCTCTTTCACTCACGCGCGAGGTCCACGCTGCACCGCACGTTACCCGTCGCATGCGAAGACTCGACTCTTTTTTTTTACCCCTCCATTGGCCCTCGCGTGAAACAGGTATTTTGGACGAAGACAAGGAGTGGGGGGGGATTGGCGCAACGACGACAAGACCTCTTTGCGCGATGCAGCGAGGACAACAAGGTCACGTTATATCGAGAGATTACAAAAAAAAATTCACGAAAAACCAAGCGACGGAATAAAATCTCAATCTTTCTAATTTATTTCTCACGAGCCCAATGTATTATCGAAATACGTTGAAACTTCGATCACTGACTAGGAGAATAAATATCTCGGGTTAAATTATCGTAGCGAGTCTATTTATATATACAGTTAATTTATAAATAATCCAATTCCCGCTATTTTTATTGTTTTAATCTCAAAAATGATCTAGCTAGTTTTTTTTGTACTTTTTTACTGATAAAGTTTGTCAATCTGATAAAAAAAAAACAAATATCTTATATCAAGTGGAACTTGGAATAAAACGTTAGTACAAAAAAGGTTTAGTACATTTTTAGTACGTAAGAGGGCGAAAAAGTGATATTAATTAACATGACATTTCAAACAATAATAATATGAGAAATAAATTTATAAATCGATCAGAAACATATTTTTCGTTGAAGTGTACGAGGGAGAGGAGAGCGAAAAATTTTCAGCATTCGCGGAAAATGAAATGAGTGAGAAAGGCGAATCTTGAGAAAGAAGATCTCTGGCGGGCACTCGAGTAACTCGAGGCAGTCAGGTGTCTCGCGGAGGACGGAAACCGTTACAGCCGGCAGGCACATACATATACAGACGCGACAGAGGACACGAGACGTTCCACGATTCATAACTGCGAATTCAGAATACGGAAACAAAACGGCAGGAATCTTGTTTTATTTTGGGCAATCGTGTATTCGTTACGGTGTTATTTAGAACGTCGGATTTTCGATCGACATTCTCCGTTGGATTCGAAAGAATCGAGGTTATAAACGATTTACCGATCTCGCATGTTGGCGAGTGCAAAATATTCACGTAATTCTGACGACGTTCGTAATACTCTTCGTTACGACTTACTTTTCAAGCGTGTTTTCCTTTCTTTTTCCTTTAGCGACTCTGCCGTCGATAAATCCACACAACGAACGAGCACAGAAACAAATTTGTACGAAAAGAACGAAAACAAACGAAGATTTCATCACACCACGGACATCACTGAAGCTAAAGAAACAAAAACAAACACACGACAAAACTGGCGACGTTTGTAAAAGTTCGGAGATGAAACGAGACGGTAAGACACGGAAATAACTCTTACACGCGGATTGCATGCATTGCGGAGACGGAGGAACGTGTGCACAGTTTGAAAAATTTGCGAGAACGCGGATAAAACCAAGGCTAAAGTGCTCCGTACGACTTCGCGTGGCCGGCTGGCGCGCTAACGAACAAACGAGACTCGGACGCAACCGACGCTCATTCTCCACCGTACCGCGGCGCTAGTCTCGTCGCCCCCACCACTGTTTGAATTATGCCGTGAAGTTAGTGCGGAGAAGTTACAGAAGTTTTTTTTTCGATTATTATCGCAACGTTCGAGCGATGTATGAAAATAATTTAGAGTTATATTTTGAACGCACAAACTTTGTATAGAAGGTATGTTGGAATTAGGAAAGATGAGCTTGTTAGATGTTTATTGTTCAATAATTATATTGACTTTATGAATTTATGAATCTCCCCTCCAGCGACTATGCGCAAAGTGCTGCGCACTTGCTCGCCTTGCCATATCTGGTAGTTCAGTAACGCCAACATTTTTGTTATGTACCTAGATTAAAGTTTTTCACTCGGTCACATAGATTTACGAAAAAACATATAACTCAATATTTCGTCGCGTGACTCCCAAATATCAAATATATAAAATGTATATATTTATTTTGTTTTTCTTTACAATTCGATATATTACTCTTATTGCAATGTGCGTTTTATCGAACAGTCGCCGTTTTCTGTTACCTCTTCTTTTCGCAGTTCGTAAATCTGTAAACAGAATGAAACATAACCAATTAAACGAATGAAAGTTGAGTTGATTGATTTTAGACATAAAATGGTGCTGAACCTGTATGTATGCTTCCGTGAGAGTTATCATTTGAGGTAAAATAGGAGTTACATGTAAATCTTGCAACTCGTACCACTGTCCAGTTGCTCTATGTAAAATATGAACTCTGTACGTTCCCTGACCAGGTTCACCGTCATGAACAATATTAGCCACCAAGTCGTACGTAGTATACGGATGAGTTGCTTTTACCTCGGGTGTGAGAATATCACCAAAGTCGACATTTCTGAAAGTAAAGATATTATTACACTTATAAATATGCAATTAAACGTTTACGTTGAATTGTCTGCGGAATCCAAAGTTGTACTCACTTGATAGGGAAATTAACAATCGTTGGGTTTTTCTCAACAAAAAATGTGTTTTTTGTGAATCTCTATAAAAACCAAAATTATATCGTCTCTTACAACACAAGATAAAACAAAATTTACATTTGATAAAACCATTTTTTAAGAGAATTGTACTTTACCTTTATATACAGTATGAGGTAGGGTGGCAACTCTGTGATTTCAAAGCGTTTCATGAAATTCTCTTTGTACGTTTTGTATTCCTTTTCCGCTACAGCGTTGAACTTATTTAAGAGCGTGTACAAATTAACCTGTGACATGGCAATGGAATATTCATAGTACATCAATATTATAGATTATTCTGTTATAATATTCATTAACGATTAGAAGCTTCGACATGGACTAACCTGGGGAATAATATTCTCGGTGAATTGGTCCTTGAATAATGGGGGTGGTGGAAGATCGCACGTTAAATAAAGAAACGGACTTTCCGTTACTGTTTCTCCGTATTCAACAGTATTGAGCAACTCACTTCTCTGACTTTCTTCGAGTTCAAGAGGTGGAATTTTACGCGTATATATCCTCATGTGTCCCAAGAATGTTTTGTATATAATACTAGAATCTTTCTTTTTACTACCATTCAATGCCAGATGCAAAGCATTGAGAAACCACGATAAAAAATCAACAGGATCACCTTTTAATCAAAATTATTCAATTTTTAGTATAAAAATATGAAATTGAGTGAATTCCATTGCTTTCTAAAGTTATTATTTCATACCTTGCTCTGTGAACTGGAATCTTTTTTTACTCCATAAGACGACAGCCTGCAGCATCTCGTGCGGACTAACGTGAGCTTTGAAATTTCGGGGATTCCAAAGTTTGCGCATTAGCTCGCCAAACCTTTGAACGAGAAGATAGGAGGAATCACCAGGAGGTCTTTTGACATGGGCATAGTTCGACTCTCTCAGAAAGAAATCACGCAACGGCGTTACGTGCGACAAACCCTTAAAATGAATAGAAATGATTACTCGGTACTTGCGCCTCAGCCTCTACGAACAAGTACGCACTAGCATACTAACGTTTAAATATTAGATCATTTTTCTCACCTGCAAAATTACATTACAGTAGTCGTTTGCTTTTATATTATTCATTCCCACTATACCAGGAGAATACATGGAACCATCAATGGCCCTGGAAAGCTTGTCGATTCTATCGAGCTGCGCAATTTGTAGCTTACCAAACGTAGGATTTAGAACGTATTTGATATCATCCAAAGATGAATCTGAGATACAACATATTATCATTATCATTAATGACGGAGAGAAAAGTACGTTCTAAGGGTTAACCCCTTGCCCTGTGATTTAAGTTTCAATAGTGTGAGCTCAAAAGAAAACAAATCTGCTCAACCTTCGAGCCATTTCATGGTTTAGTGTTTACTTTTAATCAGATCGACTAGCCATGGGCCAGGTACGTAATGATCAGTTTCAGCCTGTATAGCTGACCACGAGTCTCACACGTGGTTGTAGAGCAAAGGATTAAAACCATTCAAAATATGAATGAATATTACGTACCGACTATCTCATAATTGTCAGGCAGACAATAAAACTTCAGAGTATGAAGATTTAAGAAGACGTGATGACTCTCCGCAACGCTGTGCGTATAAGCATGGGTATTTGTTCCTCGTCCTTGAAAATACTTGCCACAAACCAGACAAGCATAGACATTGATTCTCGAAAGAGAGACCGAGCAGAGTTTTTCAAAATCAAAATCTAAAAACTGTCGATTTATCGTATCGAGATAGGGACACAATCGTGGCGCATCCGTCCTGTGCTTCGAATCCATGCCATTTTCTGTAACGAAAGTATTAAAATACATATACGCTACTATTTATACAGAGCGAATTACGAGAAATATACTTTTTGAGGTTATAATCATAATCTCATCTAAAACAAATCCCACTCTGAAAGAAGAAACTTTTATACCGGCTTAATATTTGAAATTTCAGAACAAACCGATCTAAAATATCAAACTTACTGTCATCATCGTCCTCGGATTCACTGTGCTCCGAATATTTTCTTTTTAACGCCCTATAATTGCTTTTCAATGCCATGTTTACTGGCGAACTGGAGTAAGCCGGGTTATTCGTATGTACCGTGTGAAGTTGATCCTAGTTACTTTTCTATATCGAGTGCATTCCTCTAGTGGATTTGAAGGTGAACCACTTCACGTCACAACCGAACATTCAACAAGAATGACGACGTTTTCCTATCACGTCCTATTTTCGTACATCGTCAAGTTCGTGCATGCGCCGTTAACTACGTCGACCCACGGATAGCTGTGTTCTCTGAGGATAGTGGTGTGGTCGGCAAAAATTTTGAGGTGATTAAATCGTGATTTGAAACATAATTTCATAACGGAACATTTTGTTGACAACCCATGTAAATTAACGACGTTTTCACGGGAAATACTTCTTGCAGTGCTGGTTGGGGCTAGAAAATAAATCGACGCTTGTATTCGTGACTGATAATGGCTGGTTCTGGAGATTCATGTGCCGGTGCGATTCTGAGTAAACTCGGTCTTCGGCCGGTCACCAAATGTAGCCTCGTTAAATTCTACGTTCCTGCGATCGGTGTTGCATCTTACACTGCACTCGCCGTCAATGTCATGAACCCTAGCCTTGTTATCAGGTAAATATGGAAATTGGACGAAAAAAAATTGCACGACTAGAATAATTTACGATCTCGTCCATGAGGTTTTAATCGAAGCATCGTGTGGCATATCGTGCGGCGTTCTCCCGTAATTTGTCGGCGTGTTACGTAATAATGTAGAATTCACAGAAATACGAGAATTATTTTTACGTAAGCTTGTTAAAAAATGGTCAGTACCCTTACGAGGCTTATTTGAAGCAAAATGAAAGACAAAATCACGATCGTGGTCCACTATTTTTAACATGGACTACTGTAACTCTAGATCGAAGTTTCAAACAACAGTTGATTGAACTTTTTAAGGGTTCAGACATAATTAAAAATGAAAATTTTACTCCAAACGCGAGCAGGATATTTCCTAAACGCGACATCACGAATGCGTTGCTTGGAAGTGCACTGGTAGGCACTGCATCTTACATTTATACTCGGGAACATCTGAAAACTGCTCCTACAAGTCTGCGACTCACATACAGGTAATGATCTTTCACGTAGCATCTTCAGTACGACGTATAAACGTTTTCAATCTCTAATACTCACATTTTTTTTTATAAAAACAGCGCAGCAGGTGCCGTCCTCCTAAGCTTTGGCTCCGTTCTTGTCTGGGCGGTTCTTCGTTCGATTGTACCACCAAATCCAACAGTGTGCACAATCGCCGGTGTAGGATCAGGACTGGCGCTCATCAAGATCGGCTCGAGCTATCTCGATTTCATTGATGAACAAATCGTCAAGAAGTAAAATTACCCGAGATTATTTTCGATACTCTCGTGTTATATATTTCTAGAATTGTAACGATAAAACGTTCGTCTGCATCATCGAACGAATGAATATTGAGAACCGAGATAAAGTTCTTTTTGAGCCAATAACGAGTTATTCGTGCCTTCATTATTCGCTGGGTGATTTGTATATTTCAACGATTAAATGCAAAGGCACACGAAGCAAGACCCATCGATTGGTCTATTGTGTATAATATGAATAAATCCATAATCAATGTCTCGATTTGTACAAAAATGGTAACACAGAACAAAAAATACTCGATCAAACTCGACATTGTAATGTAGAAACAGGTGCTAATCTTTTATGACCGGTTAAAAATAAAACTCGTTTTGAGATAAAATTTTACAAACCTTTTCTTTTTTTTTTTTTCATTTGCAAAGTTAGTCCAATCATTCTTATACTTCTCATTGAGTGTACAAGGTTACAAGGTTGTTTCACTCCTGTATAATTTTTCATTTCTTTTTCTTAAAAATCTGGTTTATTTGCAAACAGACCAACGGGTGTTTGAAACATTCTCACAATAGTAATAAATAATGAAACATTCGATAACAACGTATGATTCTCGTAACAAAATGTCTAACGTTCTGCAAAACGTCGAGTTTCAAGTTTTTCTCGTGCAAATTCTGCGTAAAATTTTAGTTTAAAGATTAATGATAACTTAAGTCTATGGTCACACGATAATACTAGTACAAGAATAAGAGTAATTGGTAAAAAAAGAAAAAGAACATTGCCAGTTTTCGTAACAACGCGATATTACACAAGACTTTCAACGCTAATGTCGTGACATAAAATAATTGATACTTAATATTAAGCGCTAACCCATCCCTTAACTCCGCAGAGCTTCCACATCAAAAACATTGGCATGCGGAGTTTCAGTCTCATATTATTTACAAAGGCAAAAAATCACTGCCACGTACGGAGTGCGATTGAAATTTTGTACCACGTAGATTGTTAAACTCGTGTCATTGAGCAATTAAATAATTATTCGAGTTGTTAATAATTTCAATGAAATCGTCAAAATCTTGTAAACTTCCTTTAGCGACTGTTCGTTTAGCGACTGCAATTGTTCAAAATGACACGTGAATGATTCTACTCAATTCGCAGATCTCGTTTGACAAAATTTCTCCTCTCTTTCCGACTCAAATATATAGAGAATTTTCTATATAACTAACGAGTGATATCTACATATTGCTAAATTCATCGCGAATCAAACTGAATCGTCAATATTTCATGTTCGACTAACGACCCTGTCCATTCGAGCACGAGCTAGCGATTACATGGACGTTTCTCAAAAAGTATCTCAACCTATACAATTTTGAAGATAATAAAATTTTGATATACTCTTTTTAAAATGTTTACAATAGTTAGATACAAATTTTAAACATGTCTCAAACTACAAGAATTTATCTATCACTCCTTACAAATGGAAAAAGTTCTATCCAATCTTCTAGCAATCATATAGACACAGTAATTTTTCTTCGCTACAAATAAAAATTGTTCTTGATCTTTTCGTTTTTCTCGTATTCGCCAGATGTATTAGACAACGCATATTTTTTAAAACTCATTTTCAATGTCTTCGTCACATTCTAGTTATTATAAAAATATCATTTTTAGTGCTTTCATCCTCGTCTGTCTTATCTACAACATTGCGTCTGGTCTGTCCAACAATCGCTCCCGATCATCGTACTACTTTTCTGATTCATCACACATAGATCTCTCGTTATCGAGAAACCTATCGAGATAACCCTCGGTCCACGTGAACGTGGAATTAATAATATCGACGACTTCCTTTTCCAACAAAAAGATATCGTCGACCCTCGAAAATTATGAAATCCTTTCAAGGACAGTTTTCTTTTTCAGTTCCATTGTGATTTTCGTGACTACGTCCTCGGCGTGGTTGTCTCGGTGATATTTCTCGAACGAAGGTTCGTCGACGACGTCGTCTGAGACGTGATGGCATTCGTAACAGCTTCAGCAACGGAGTCCGTTATTCTCTCAATCGCATCTTTTACAGGATCGATTTTCATACTGTGCTTGGAGTGATCGTGATCGTCGTCGTGATGATGCTCATCTTCTTCATGACCGTGTTCGTCAAGACCGTGCTTATGCGAGTGACCGTGTCCGTGTGAATGGGAGTGAGAATGTGCGGCTGAAAAATAAAGTTATTCACCGAATTAGATTAATTATACATTTGTTTATAAATCTCTAAAGTCTATGATTAACCTTATACTAGATTTGAAACCGCCGCTATTGCTAGTGACGCGAGAACCGCCACGCTGCAACGGGCGATATAAGAACCTCTTCGCTACAATAGGCGATACTAGCGCCATCGAGCTCCAGCGGACGATTTGAGAAACAGCGCTTTTGAAATACGATGAGTTTCTACCTAAGCAAACGTAACGTTGCAGCAACAAAAATGATGAAAACGAATACTTTCATATCAAACCGGTGTTCCATTCTACAAAATAGAAACTTTCGAAGACTTATCGGGTAAGTAACACGAAACTCAGCACAATTAAATTCATCAAGCATGATAAAAAGAATTATTGCAACAGTACGTCCAATAAGTGTAAGATACTAATATACGTTTTTTTTCTAGCCTAAAATATGCACGACCCTATAGAGGAACCTAAAAACATTTCCATATATGAAAATGTGCCAAAAAGGTAAAACTGTCACGACTCGTGCATTACGTTAATCCGGTTTAAATTAATAACACGATATAATAATTAATATTAATAATAAATCATCCAGGCATCGATGAAATTCTGATAAACGACCAGTGGACGATTTTCCTGCCTACTCGATCCATCTTCGCACCGGAAGTCGTACGGAAGGAATAATGCTCATGCACACCCGAGTTTCCCTACTTTTTATTGGCAAACTCTTGAGATGGCGCTACACACGACTAGGATCTTCCATTATAAGAAGACAGAAACTCGAAGGAAGAAAAAAGTTAATATAAGTACATGAAATAGGCGATCGCATGTAGAGAGACGAACGCGTGAAAGCCGACGACGAAAGTCGGTCGATGGACGCTCGTTGGGTCCGTCGACCCCGTGTATATAAAATACACGTGGTACGTCTTAGTGACGTCAAACCATGAGGTTTTTTGTTGTTAAAGCTCTAAGGTATTTTTCACGAACTAGTCGTGCAAATAGCGTCTCGAACGCGGATAATTTATCCCGCCATTTATGGCGATAAGTACGAAAGTCGTCTCGGTTCACGTTTCAGACTTGAATCGCCAGACGGCAACGTAAAGATCTCTCGCGTAGCTTCTGATTACATAATAACGCGCAATGTGCGCGCGTGTTTTGTAATAGAACACACGCGAGACACGAACGTAACGTAAACGTATCGCGGCTAAAAAAAATGTTTCTTCTTTGCATTAACACGGGCATTGAGTCATTCGATATTCCTAACAAGAGGACTAGAGTCGATTCACCACGAACGCTAACAATTCTGTTTTCTTAGCATAACATTAAACGCTATGTTCGTACGTTAACTTCGAAGTCGACTGTAAATTGATTCGTTTCGTTGCGAGCTGAAAAATTGAATCTATTCAAGCGTTTAATTAATTATTCGAAATTGAAGATATCAGATTGATGATGATTCGATGAATTTTTGTAGGATGTTAAAATTCATTTTTTTAGAAGATTTAAAAGCATGTTAGAAAACAATTTTTTTGAAGAATATATAAAAAAAATTATAGGTGTGTTAACTGAATTGTTTTTACAGAAAAATGTGGAAGATACGGGAACGATACTCAAAATTAATTCAGCTTATCGAGCTCGTTCCAGATCTCGAGTGGCTCGAGTTCGTCGATCTCTGATCAAATAAGGAATTCGTGTATCAAAGACTGGTTACATATATCTCGTTATATGGAACTAATCGATCCGATAGTATCGACACTTGGGCTACAATTTGGATACACCATCGCGAGAGATTCTTCTCGTCTCGCTGAAAAATTACTCTTCTCAAGTTCTCCATAAGAAAGTATTTCAGTTTTCGAAGCCCTGGAGGACTTTCGAAACTTTCTAACGTCGGTATGAAGATTTTGGAAAATATTGACTCAAAGCTAGGAGATCCGAGCGAGTAGAAGAGGAAGAAAAAAAAATGAGAAGAACAGGTGGATCACGTGATTGTCAAGCACGTGACTCCTTCACCCGAGTCACCGTGACCTTGGCTCTACGAACGCGAGAGTACATGCACTTCGAGTGCAAGATTCGTCTTGCCGGTTAATCGATCTTTGAGCAATTTCACTCCCTCCCCATCTTGCCAGTGATGACTGCAAGTTAGATCGGCGTATCGGCGAACCGTAAATGTGGGTCTCGCTAATGTACCAACGAGCAAACGTAGTTGGCGCGTGCTTCGTACTATAGATGGGAGTATGTATGCGATATCTCACAATGCTGCGAGCGCGGAGAAAGGCAAGGACGTACCGCCGGATAGGTTTGCACCGGCAGTACGAGAAGCAGATAAAACAAGCGAAAGAGAAAGAGCGCTAGAGAGAGAGAGACAGAGAGAGAGAGAGAGAGAGAAAGAGACGGGGTCAGACCTTTCAAAGCCTACCTGTCCAACATCGAATTAAATCTAGTATACCTATATGCACGCTCCATTGCCCCTCTAGCTCGTAAAATTGCTTTTCTGCTCTTTCTCTTTCTCTCTCTTTCTCTCTCTCTCTCTCTCTCTCTCTCTCTCCCTCTCTCTCTCTCTCTCTCTCTGCGCAAAACTTTGGCTCGTACTGCGAATGCTTGATTTGTGCTCTCGAGACCTTTGGCCTTCGAGGCTTTCACCCATTTAGGGTTGAAAGCCGCAGGCACGCGGTATCTTCGCGCGTCCGTAGCGTTTTCCACAGTCTCACCTAACGCGAGAAGTAAACGCTTCGAAGCGCCATCGAGCTTAAACAGTTTTTGTAATTACTTGGCACGAACCGATTGGAACGCGTGGGATGGCGAAGTTTTAACCATGCAAACATCGCATCCTCGCTCTTGCCAATTTCACGTTCGGTGATGTAAATTCGTGGCACAAAAGGAGGAAAGTATGTGAGAAAGTTTTCGCGATCGTTAAAAGTGTGAGGTAAGAGGTCGATGTACTCGGTATTGACGTCTTGCGGTAGACTAGGCCACCATTTTGTTACGACCCGCCATTTCGTGGCGCTCGCGACCGCCATTTTGTGAAACTAAGTTTAAATCACTTATTTTTCCTATATTTCATCTTTTGCAGCTATTAAATAACGCATGCATCGAATTTCTCGAAATTGCGTAAAACTCACTGGCCAATTGAAGACCCAGCATCAGCATGAATCCAACGATAATGGCTGCCAACTGAAGCAATCCGCTCTTATCGTTGGCTCTTTCTCTAGCCAGCACCTCGAAGAATACGACGTATAGAAGCGTTCCAGCGGCCATTCCTTGAAGTATCGTCGGTGTGGGACCAAGATTCTCACTGTCGTTCTTGAAATGTCCAAGAGCTAGACCAACCCCAATTCCTACTGGTGTAACGAGAGAAAATACCGACAAATAGCCGAGTACGGTTCGAGTTGATGCGCCAGCAACGTAGAGTTCCATACCAACGCAAAATGCTATGACGAGTTTGTGAGTCGCTATAGCAGCTGCTAAATAAACGACGGAACTTATCGATGGTTCTAGTCCAACTGCCAAACCCTCAAAAATCGCGTGAAACGACAGCGCAACAACAGCGAGTAAACCTCGAACCGAAGTGTCCGCTTTCGGCGTTTCCTTTGGCGCAGTGACCGCCATTTTGACAGCAGCGAAATTCCTCTCGGGTTCATCAAAACGATCGACCATTTCACCAGGCTCGTTCGTCGCTTCCATCGAATTGGCCGAACGTACGAAGAGTGCCGGAAGAACCTCGCTGTTCTTGGTGGTCGTCGCGTCGATCGAAGAATCCGCCGACGTCTTTTTAATTTCCGGCATCGTTTCATCGTTAGTCTCATCATTGCCGCTATATTTGAAACGACCGACACGCCAGGAAGATGATTTGTTGCTGCTACTCGTCGCTGCTGTCACCGTCGATATCGTCGTCGAGGAAACGGATGTCGGTGCTTGCTTGTTGCAACGTCTCACCGACACCGTTCTGTACAGAAGATCCTCCGAAGCTTCCGGTTTGCTCGTCAGCATAGCGTGCACCGTTTCCTCAACGAGATAGACGAGAAAGAATCCAATGCAGAAAAGCAACTCTGCCATGCTCAATGTTCCTAGGCTCATCAGTTGCCCGTTCGACTGATGACGCTCGACGCTCTGACGCACTTCCGGTGCGAGGTGGAGAAACGTCGTGAAGAGCAATACACCACCGCCGAAACACAGCAGCAATGATGTCAGGAGGCCCTAAATTACGATAACAGAGATACTTCGTCTTTAAACTTAAAATTTAATGTCTTCTCTTTTTGTTTGTTTTCCTTTTCCTCAGTCTCTTCGTGTTGTACATCAAGCTTTGTTTTAAAGATTTTGCGAGTTTCTTCGCGATCACTCGGTCGTACTCTCATCCAGGCTTCTAGCCTCTCATAGTACAATTCTAAATAATCTAAATTCTTTCCGATGAAAAAATCGAAATGGTAAAATATTGAAAAAAATTAATGAATTATCGAATAAAAAAATTGAAAAAAATCGAATTCCAAGATTTATATATATCAGAATCATAATTTTACGAATACCGAATTATTTTTTCCACGATTTCTAATAAAACGAAATCTAAACAATTCCAAACAATCTAAATCCTTTCCAATGAAAAAATTGAAATGGTAAAATATTGAAGAAAATCAATAAATCATCGAATAAAAAAATATCACAAAAATAAAAAAAAATAAAATTCCAAGACTTCTTATCATCAGAATCACAATTATACGAATACCGAATAATTTTTGCCACGATTTCTAATAAAACTAAATCTAAACAATTCAAAAAAATCTAAATCCTTTCCGATGAAAACATCGAAATGGTAAAATATTGAAGAAAATCAATAAATCATCGAATAAAAAAATATCACAATAATTTTAAAAAAAAATCGAATTCCAAGACCGAATACGAATACCGAATGATTTGTGCTACAACTTCTAATAAAACTATAAATATTAAAAACACATTTAAAACCATACAAAAATTAAATTCAAAGTAGAAAACTTCGCCAAACGCGCCATTGCTTCTTAGCACCGAGTGCACATACCGTTACTGCACGTTGCAATTACTTCGATCAATTGTATCGTTTGAAGCGAGAGACCCTTTACGATTCGTGCGTGGGTGTGGAAAGGAACGGGCCTCTCCCTCTTTTCTCACTTGTCATTCTTAATCTCAATTCATAAAAGAACGTTCGTATCGTCGAGATCATTTTTGTCTCGCGTTGCTCTGTAAGTTCCTCCGATATAAAAAAGAAGAACTTACAACCGAGTGTGATAATCGCAGAAACTCTCAAAACTTGGCATGCTTAAGTGTGCGTGTGTGTTCATACGTATACGTGTCTTACGGCCATCGTACTTGACTCGATGAATCGATGCTCGACGATGCGTTCGTCGAGGTGCTCGAATTACTGCTCGATATTGCTCGACACTTGTCGCGATTGCGAAATCTGCAACGACCGACGACCAGGGGTAACATTCCCAGGATCAACGAGCCCAGTCCGAGAATGCACATTGCACCAATCTTGGCGAGTACGAGCGTCGTGTTCGTCGTTGTCGTTGAGTAATCCGTTTTCCCCATTTTATCAAATTTAACTTTCTCGACTCTCTTTTAAACAAAAATTCAATTCTTTATTTTATTTATTATTTATGTAATTATTACTGTTTTTGTATTATTTTATTATTGTTATTATTATTTTTTTAGGTTTATTGTCTCGACACTTCAAATCGATGACACCAAGTTTTGGAAATTTTTCGGAAAGCTCGTCTTTTTCGTTCGAGCTCGAGGCGTTCAGTGACGCTCGACGTGGA
>JAPYZT010002838.1:0-14161 GCA_030522965.1 Tryphoninae sp. A BG-2022a
TTTAATCCCCCTGATTTCCTCCCGTAGGCAGATTGCTGGCCACCTTGCCTCATCCATCCCAGCCACCTCCTTTACGTATCTCAAGGCCCTTTCCCTTATATATTATATTATATATTATATTGTATATTATATTATATATTATATTGTATATTATATTATATTATATATTATATTATATATCTTGTTGTATATATATATACTCGTATATATATGGATGGATGTATGTAAGGTATTGTATGAGAATCCCGTGGCGCATCATTTCTTTCGGCTGGTACGAACGAGGACGATTATACGCGAGGATTTTTATCCCCGGAAATTCGAGACTGTGTACGGGAATTGTGTCGAACGATTCGGCACTATATATTTCCACTCGTACGTGCGTATATAGGTATATATCCACAGGGGGGACATGATTCGCTATTCGGAAATTCTGGACGTACGTCGCTCCAAGGCAGAACGGTGGCACCCCGTGGCTTCTCCCTTCGGGGGTAAACGTCGTTCTTCCTTCTCTGTGGCTGCCACCGCTGAATAAATCTCCAGGGCCCGGCTTCGGCGAGCGACTGAGGAGGAAGAAAATAGGGAATGCGAGACGGAAGACCCGGAAAAGGGAATAAAAGAAATGTATATACGTATAGGTGGAAAGCAGCGCGTCACTTCGCTACATTGAATTTGGCTAGCGTGTAATTTATGCTCCTTCTCTTTCGCGACAAACGTTTTGTCCCAAAAGGGAGTTCATGGATTTATTTTCCCAGATGAAAATTCTAGCCAGGAAAATGAAACGAAGAATTCGCGATTATCCTCGAACGGTGATAAATTTTGTAAAATTAAGATGCGACGATAGACATATGCATAAGGCATGAAGGTTGAAGCATCGGAAAAAATGATAAATTACCGGAAATAAGATTCATTTATGTTGAAAAATTGATTTCTCAATGGTAAATGCGATTGCAAATGGACATTTTGTTCCGTTTCTTTCTAATAATATTTGTTTTGTTGAATAATATTACGCGATCAATAGAATTGAAAAGAAAGATCATTTATCACAATTACAAAAACTGCTCGACTCGATCAATCCAATTCAGCAAAAATCTCTCCATAAAGATTCGCTAGTTTTCGCTCTCCTGCAATTATACGACGAACTCGTAAACCCTTTTATTTCTATGTATACAGGATTGATGTGCTAAGTAAAAAAAAACTTTTACGATCTCTCATAGTGAAAGAAGAAAGAAATAAATTCTACGGACAGTTGCGCGAGAACGCGTGAGTCAGGGCCCATTTATAAATTGGGTAAGAAAAATATTTCGTTCCAAACCAGAGGAGGACCCGCCAATATTTCATGAGATCCAACGACATCCGGACGACGATACATAAAGTTATCAGAGACTTTACGTTCATTTTTACTGTGAGTGAACGTGATCTCCCGTCGCGAGGGTCGTGACGATATCCATGGGGATCGAATGACTTATATCGAGACGTTTTTGTCACGGACGTCATGGCATTGGGTCGTATCAAGAATAGACTAGTGTCACATGATTTGCTTTCGAGGGATAAAAAAATTCTCCTCTTTTTTTTTTTATTTATTTCAATCTAACAAATGTTACCCTAGCGAAGGGGGATGATTTTTTTCATCCATATTCTAATTATTTCGACAGCCTCAACGATCGTTGAGACTGGCGTTGTTTCCGTTGACGATTCTTCGTAATTCGATTCGCGTCTCGGTGCAGAATTTTCAAATCGATGCGATCTTTGATTTTTCATTCAAATTTATTCAATCTCGTAGCTCGAGTTGTTAGTCCCAATCGTTACGGGCAAAAAGCTTCGCGATACTCGGTACGAATCAATCTATGAATTCGGATAAAAATCCGTAACCAACGACTGTAACGCGTTATTGTAAGAATGTCAGAGGTCAACCATTCCCTCGCTCTACCGCAATCGATGAGGGGTGCGCTGGATTAGGGTGGTTTATGGGACGAGTTTTTCCAATTTGGTAAACGCTCCATAAATAATGAAAACGCTACGTGAATGGAAGGCGAAGAGGCATCACGCACATCTTGCTGAACTGTTCACCGCGGAAAACCACCCTTCGTGTCGATAAAGAGATTGTGCTCTTGCGTAGTGACCTATGATGTCTAGCGCTCCAGCTCTCAATCTCTCTTTTTCCGACTTCATTGATTCATCTCTCCCTCTCTCTCTCTCTCTCTCGTTCTCCTCCTTTCTCAAGATTTCTCCCTTTTTATTCTATCTGCCTCTCCTTGCTCTATGATCTACTCCCCACTTTATCTGACGCTCTTCGTACTTAGAACACCCTCGATTAATGTTATTTTTCATGTGAGAACGCTCTCGCTTTTCCGAACTATCGTTACGGTTTTCCGTGCGAACCCCGCGAAACGAATCGGCGAGAGAGGGAGGAAAGATCGAATACAGGGTGCATGTTACACGGAGGTTACTCCAACGAACGTCGAGTAAATAAGTTTTTGTTGTATCAACGATGATTCAGCCTTTGCTTCTTTTTTTAACCCCCAGCAGTAATTATCATCCATTTGGAAAACAAAATGACATCGATTTTTTATATATACTTTTGTTGGAATTCTTCACGAAAGATGGATTCGTCTGACTTTCTTTCCCAAATTAGAAAAAATGTCGAATAAATAATAGAACGTTTAAATAATTTTGATACCAAAAATCTGGCATGCTTTGTTCTAGCACAACTTAACCTGCAAATATGACGTTTCTTTTTCACGCTAGTTCTTCGAGCATGCTTTTTTATACATTTTTGTTATCCCACTTTGGTTTGACTCGTGTTTTACTTTTGGTGTTACAAGAATTTTGTGATAACGTACCGAGAGTGAATAAGCTCTTACGAGGATGTCTGTCCATCGTCTTGAGGATTGCGCCTGTTAGTGTCCTCGAGTCGTTGCTCTTTTCGCCATTGGTAGACGACGGACAGTTGGATTTACAAGAGCTTTCAGAACATCTTTTACGCGGATAATCTTGCACTATACCCATTGCGTTTCGGGAGGAATTTACTCTTGCCCATGCATTTAGAGGGGCGGATGTTAGGGTGGCGAGGGTTTGTGAATAAACCGGTCGAATCCTTCTTGCTACCTCAAGGGTCGTGAAAAAGTAAATATGATCTTGAAGAGGTGTTTCTACATTGTTGGCTTGGACATAAATTTACTTTTGGGGGTTGCAGTTAGTGCCAAAGAACAGTAGTTGGATAAACGTTTGCGCGAGGGTCAAGTCGGTCAACGCGGGTTTCTAACTTTTTCTTGGAACATTCGTGGCTCGCGGCTGGCGGTGCCTAGTTTTTTTTGTTTGTTTATTGAAGCCACGATGAGTAGTAGCCAGGGTCAGTAAACAGGCTGACGATATATAATGAGTGATTACAAATACACATAACTCGATTAGAAGCGCTCGTTGTCCTGTTCCGTGTAATGTGTTGTTTGCGTGTGTATTTTGTTTTCTTGTTTTGTGTAAAAAAGACGGACTTAAGCGTAATATTTATGCGTTGTTATGTGTTTTAAAGAGGGTGGAGAAGGCTGTATTGTAAATTGCACCTATAGCATGTGCGAGGAACGATGGTGGTTAGCAACGAATAGGGGATGGCCGGGCAAGATGGGGTAACTAAGGTTCAGAACCGAGGGATTGATCACTCGCAGATTCGGTGAGACAACGATTTCCAAAAGGAATTGATTCCTTGTGATTTCCATTGCGGTTCCGGTGATTTCCGAATCAATAAGATAACCTGCGATTTCACGTGATTTCTGCGGGTTTCAACCATTTCCAGTGATTTACAAATTTCAGAAATCAGTGATTTCTAGAGTGTCAATAGAAAAACTGATAAATGTTTGCTGGCTTGGAGAGGGGGTGAGCGATGCCCAGCGATTCCCGAAATCACGCGATTTCTTTATGACTCTCAATGATTTCATATATATTTGGAGAAATCATGAGGAAATCAGGAATAATCATTCGACTTCATCGATTTCCTGCGATTTCCAGTGATTTTTAGTGATTCCTAGCCTGATTTCAGATGGAATGGTTTACTGATTTCTCGAGTGACCATTCCCTCGTTCAAAACCCAATAATTCATCAAATTTCGTAGTTTTTCAATCGTATCTCGTCTTATTTAGTCAATTTGTTATCCATCTTGAATAATCACATGGACTTAAGAAAATCTAAGTATAGCCCTCTGGATAAAATAACAATTTATAGAAAACTCGGCGATCACCACATCTTACCCGATCTATCGGATAAGTTGGCGTAGGTAGACTCATTCTCCTGATCTAAAAACGCCAAAACACATATATATGCATTATTCCCTCATCCTCGTTATCAACACTTATGCAGCTACAATGTGCTCACCTAAAACATGAAAAAGACAAGATCCAACCTTCATTGGAACCCAAGTATCGTCCTGAGCACTAAATCCATGGAGTGTTTTCTATTTTACCAATATCCATCTCTTTAGAAAACGACTTTCTAACAATTTTCTTTGCTTTAAATTCTGTAGCTTTTCTAAGTACATACCATCCTAAAAGCACTATATCTAAAATACATAATGATAAGCCCTACGTCCGGCAAGATTCACACTTGATCTCGCTTGGTAATCAGTTCTTACATTTAAAATCAAATATAAATTTTATAAGAAACATATTGTTGAAAAAAAAAACAAGTTTGTATCTTCTACTGCAATCTTCTGTCTATTACATTTATCCAAATGCCATAGAAAACTCATAATTTTTAATGATTTTGTTCTAACAAATGTATATTGAAGAAATGTGTAAGTGAACGACGCAATTCGTGTTTTTTTTTCAATAATAAAAACTATTGACTAGCGATTATGTCGGTACTGGCACGACTGATTACTATCGTGATGACGAATGGTAAAGCACCACAGTTAACGTGGTTGATTGGCTTTAATCACGTGATTAGCCTAGTACCCTCGTTGTCCGCATTTCTCTACTTATGGATTGTACCATCCGATAAGAACAATGTCTGTCTCCTATTAAATGTCCTGTCACGGCACTACAATATATCGACGCATTTCCGGTCGAATCAAAATCTCTATTCTGATAAAATGTTAACCTTTTTATGAAAAGAAGTCTGCCAATGCTTTATAAAAAATCTGCAAAACTTCATGAATTAAATTCTACAAATTTTCGAGTTATTTAAAACATCCAAGTCTAGATAATTTATAAAAAGATACCGAATGGAATGGATTTTTGTTTGTGTTTGATTATTTGATCCGTTACCTATACAAAATTGAAAAACCGAAACATTTATAAGTTTTGTTTATTCTACAAATTACTAGGAAACAATATTGTCAATCGTGACGATTCGACGTTGGCCAGGTTGAGGCGGAGTGCTTCCCATCGAGAAATGTCGTTTCCGGAAACATTTCCGGTATTATTTCTTCCGATGTTATCCCCGGCTCGGGGCGCAGTGGCGCAAGCTTGTAGCACGCTGGACACTCCAGCCCTCGGGAAATTACAAGTACCTATATGCAATCGTGTTCTCCACTTTCTCGACGATGGTTCCCACCCTAGCCCCTTGGAGATTGTGTGTGGTAGGCATTGTAGCGAGATACAAGACCCTGCTGTATTACAAAATTCATTGTCGATAGTCAACACGGGGACTTCCAACAATTTAACAAGCAATTCGTAATACAACTCTCAGTGACGCAAACATGATGAATTCAAACCCGATTGCGCTGTGAATTCATCAAAAGTAAGAAAGGAAAATGCTACAATGAAGAAAAAAAGGAAACAAAAACATTCGCAACGATTTCGAAAGGCTTTTGGTATTTTAATTCATTTCTTTTTTTTTTTCGATTTTATTTTTACACGGACGACAAAAGACTTTTCTGTATTTAATGTGTTTGTTTCATGTTGGCACAAAAAAATATAAAGGAAAGACACGACACCCGGTCTTTGTTCGGAAGTAATCTCGGTCGGCTTAGCCGTGCTCGAACGAGATCCACCTTCTTCGTTCTATGTCTGCTCTCACCGAGTGGCTAGAAAATAGAGAAATATTCTTCTTCCATTTCGTTTTTCGTTTCTCTCTTAGTGCTCTTGATTTTTCTTTTTCACCAATGAGTTGGCCACCGTGAAAGAAGCGGCCACAGTGATACGGGGAGCTAAATTTTATTCGTTAAAGCTATGCGTCAGGTGAAAGAGAAACGGAAATCGAAATAAACAGAGTGGGAGCGGGAGAAAGAAAGCACGAGTGAACAATGGACCCAAAGAGAGTAAAACTCGATACCGATTACGATCCAACCGTAGAGCAAAAGACGAAAATAATTGTCCCGATTTTATTTACCGACAAGATTTGCGGCTAAGAACTTGATCCGAGCGATAGTTTTCAATTCTGTTGTCATTGCGAGTTATAGGGATTCAAAAAATTATATCACAAAATTCTTTAGCGACGTTCCACTATTTTTTATCCATTTTTTCATAATTATGTTCGGATTAACTTTCGTTAATATTTCGTAATTCGACGCTTTTGATTCATGAGAATCAACGAACCCGAAGTGGAATCGAGATTGGGACGAGCCTGCTCATGAATTTCCATTGTGCACTAACGTACGAGAGTTCAGAGTGCTGTTCGAGTCGATGGCCCGTCGTATGAGAAGTTTCCTTGCCCTGGTTCGTGCCTGCGTGCAAAGCCAACCAAGAGCAAAAGGATGAGAGACGGCGGACGTTCCTCCGCATCCTTCATGCCACAGATCCTTGCGCACCCTCGTGAACCGCGAGATCTATGCCGTTTCAACATCAGTGAGAGGGTGGAGGGTAGCAGAGGCAGATAGGACCATTTTGCTGGAGGAGAGCCAAATACCGGTGCCATTGTTCGTCGAGTAGGACAGAGACTTGGTAGAAATCGCGAGAAACCATCGAGTTCCCTACCCCGTTGCGACAAGACGCCAAACCGTGGCCCGAACGACGTGTGGCCTCTCTTCATTCCTCTTAAAGTCCCATTTACTCTTCAACGAATAGCATTCGCAATTTTGCCATTATGAACTACCAGTCCGTAATGCTAAAACACCATCTAAATGACTTTATTACATTCGTCAGTATTCGAATCTTAACCTTTAGAGGCCTGAGTATTATATTATATATTACATATTATATTATATTATATATTATTATATTGTATATTATTATATTGTATATTAGTATATATTATTATATACTATATTACACGATATTTTTAATATATATAAATAACGTGGAGACGAAAAGAAAATTTAAAGTTAACGCTTTAAATTCGAATCGTCCTTTACCTAATCGAAAGTCTAGGGAGGAACCATGAGAAACCTCGAACTCCGCATCTGAATCCAGTATACAAAAACGATTATGTTTTATCGTCAGCAACAAAAAAAAAAGAACGATCAACGTGTGCATGGCAGCTGCTTCAATTCGGTAGTGGGTTTTACCGCAGTATCGAATATAGGTAGACAAGACTCGAGACCCTGGCAGTTATCCCTAACTGGGTTGCCGCATACTGACGTCACAATCACAGTAACCTAGTTTAGGCAATGGACGAGGGAAGATAGGGGTGGAGGAAGAGAGAGATGCGAAGTGGAGTACAGGATGGAGGGTAAGAAGGTTAGGGATGAGGAACCAGGCAGGGGCTAGCCAACCAGACGACCAAAGCTCTTCGGCTCGTCTGGTATTCCACTGGTATAACCCAGGAAATGATGTGTCTCTTCTTCGACCCTGGCGTGTGCCACTCCCCCCTCCTCCTTTCACCCACCACCCAAGTCATCTCGTTCACCACGTTCTTCGTATCTCTTTCCAACAGCAATGTGGATTACGACACCAACTCACCTCGACCTTTCGAGTCTCGTTGAAAGAAAAATTACAAGATTTGTAAAGTTGCGAAGTAAAATCGATTCCAAAATCTAACATTGTAATGGTTTTAGTTATCAGTATGATACACTTGTAACGTAACGGTAAGTATTTTTCATCTGGATCTAATTTAAAGACAAATGGTAATATGAGTAGGGCGATCAATATTATGAGGAAAAATTGCAATGAAACAAGACAGAATGTTTTAGATAAAGGTTGATAAAAATATGTAGATAATGGCGAATCGCACGATCAAGGGTGGACATAATCATCCGTTTGGATGATTCAGTTGTAAGATTGTGTCCCTGCTCCTCGCAAAACAATTCTTTCGTCGAGCGAAAATCGCCGCGTCTGGAAACATCAACTTGGTGACCTCAATTTTATCGAACGAGAAAGCCCGCAACTCGCACCAACCTTCCTAAGAGTATAAGCCAAGCGAGCATTGCGACTTAGGAAGCCTCGTCGATACACCTGTATCCGCGCGCTAAACATGGTGCACACTTCTGTGGCGTGACACCACTGAGCGTATAACGTCGGAACTTGGACATGTCGCCTTGGTCAAAAAGTAATTACGTTTGCTTTTGGTCCATTCGAGTTAAGAAAAGGGCTGAAGGAAATTCGCTGTGAACGATGACCCAGAAGAAATCTGAGGCGATATGGATTTCCCGGTGTGATTTTGGATGGCGTTTTGTAGACAATTACAAGTCGAATCACATCCGGAAATTATGATTGTCCGCAAACTCGATAAGGCAAAAAGATTGTCAGATTGTCATATAAAAAGATCGTTGAACTTGCCTCCAGTGTCACTTTCGGTTCTCTCTGTTACAATGAGAAAAACACCGGTTTGTTGAAAGCGAAGAGACTTTCAGTCGAATGAAGTACCTTTTTGGCCGATGGACATTTTTTTTGCTGTATGCACCTTTTGTTACATTGTCATCGCTTTGAATTTTAATTTAGCGTGGGCTTTTTTTTCGTTCGTGCAAGGATCGAACACGCTTCTGCCATTTAAAAGAAAGCTCGGGAATGGGAATTTTCCGGAAACGACGGTGGGGTAACGGAGAGGACACAACGACGATGCGAGAGGAGCGACGCTGCAATGAACGCTATATCCTTCGCTGTTCGATGGAAAAAGTTGTAACTAGTTGGGCAAAGACTTGTAAGCCGGAACTTACGACGCCTGACGGGTTGGTATACTAGGGTGCGCCATGAGAAGACGCAGACGGGGATTTTCCACCTGGTACAAAGGATTCCTATAAGAGAAACCGTACTAGTGCGGGATACTCGTTTCGCTCACCTACTTCGAGCGAGGGAATGAGCTTTCCTCGCCTTTGCACAACCTCTCTTTCCGTTGCTTACCCTCCTAGCTAGGGGAAACCTCTTTTCGCTATGAAGTTTTGTTGCTTCTTATTTTGCCTTGGTGTCGACGCTCGATATACGCGATAATACAACTCATGAAAAGTTCACATTTTTTTCAATCAGATTTATGACGGTTCGCGCTATTCAAAAAGTGTGAAGTTAACACGCTTTATGATTTGTAGTTGTAGTCGGTGGTACAAGAAAAATTTCGTTCTCGAATTAGTTTTAAAAACTTGCAAATACGACCAATTTACCGAACGCTGCATGAAATATAAATGTATGTATTTTCATGTTTTTTGCTCAAGATGTCACTTAAACCATGAATTTGACATTCCAACTATTTTGTGACATTATTATACAGCTTACATATTATACCCAAATGTGTTCCCCAAAAAGTAGTCGCGTTTTCCTGCTTATGTAAGTGAGTATACATGTTCGTCTATTATGTAGAAGAGCAATTATTTTTTTGACATCTCGATGGATTTGTTATAAACGAATAAAAAATATTAATAACTTTACGAGAATTCGGAAATAAATTTTTATTTAACAAAAAATACAAATTTGTCTTACCTCATGAGGCATGAGTATAACAGCTGCGACACTACGCAGTATTTCTGTTTTATATTATATAGTTCAAATGTTATTAACAATTTTCTTGCATTTTTGTTGTTCTTTGTCGAAATTTTTGTTCAACAAGCTGCTATTATCAAATTATATTTAGTTCATTATGACAGCTTTGAAAATGCAGCAATTATGAGTTCGACCAGGCGGTAATGAAAAAGAAAACACGTAGCTGGGAAAATACTGGCAAGTCGCCATTTTGTTTACTACAGCTCTGATAAAATTTATAAACAGTGCTCAATACTTATATAATAAAGACCTTTCTATCGATTTTCGATATGTTGTTTAGTTTCTTTGAAAAAAAATCCTAAACCTTGCTATATTTTTCGGTCTCTAGAGCGGTTTACCCTCTTAAAGCTACATTGGCACACCTTAAAAATACTCACAATCTGGGATTGGAAATAAAGAAAATTACTAATCACGTCGCTGAGTTGTAAGATGTCTCTGTAGCTAGAAACAGCAATGATCTCACAAGTTCGAACCAACAAAGCCTGAGTCACTGCACTCGAACGCAGGATGAGACAATTAATTCGACTGAATAGCACCGAGAGAGAACTCGACACTAAAGGGTATTTGGGCTGATCATCGCTAACTAGCGCATTAAACCATTCTCAAGCAGCTTCGAGACTCTTGACGACAGACTTTTCGGCATTGTTGTCCTGCATTGTGCTCCTTGCGAGGTGATCTACAAATATTTTCTCAGCTCTCAAAAAAATACATTCTTATAGTTTTATAAATGTTTACAGTAATTTATTACATTATTATACAAAAAAATTTATTTTTATTTTTTTTATTCGTTTTTCGTTCATTTGTTTATATTTTTTAATTCATCATCTCAAGTCGAAAGTTGTGAACTGCTTGATGACTTTAGCCCCAATGATAAAATCGTTGAGACTGACACGTTGAGATAAATATTTTTTCAACTCTCAAAAATATACATTCTTATCATCTTATAAATGTTTACAGTAATTTATTACATTATTATACAAAAAAATATATTTTTATTTTTTTTTATTCGTTTTTCGTTCATTTGTTTATATTTTTTAATTCATTATCTCAAGTCGAAAGTTGTGAACTGCTTGATGACTTTAGCCCCAATGATAAAATCGTTGAGACTGACACTTTGAGACAAATATTTTCTCAGCTCTCAAAAATATACATTCTTATAGTCTTATAAATATTTGCAGTAATTTATTACATTATATAAAAAAAAATACATTAAAAATTTTTTTTATTCGTTTTTCGTTCATTTGTTTATATATTTTAATTCATTATCTCAAGTCGAAAGTTGTGAACTGCTTGGTGACTTTAGCCTCGGTGATAAAATCGTTGAGATTGATAACGCAGATCCTCGGAAATCGATTCCGGAGATACGAATCTATCGATTTTTGCATCATCGAATTTATAATTAGCACAGAAGTCAAATTTCTGTAAAAAATAGTTGTATAAGACGTTAAACGAGAATTTCCATCTCGACGAGTCTCTTCTCAACCGAAAGGACTCATGTTACACAAACTTGCGCTTTTTTCGGCCGCGCAATACAGGTCAGCTCCCTTGTTGCACATACTTTCGACGACCTGCAAAACAAAACTAAACAATAATTTGCAATTAGACAAAAATGTTTATACACACACATAATCTTCCTTTTTTTTGCCGCAATGAGTAACACTAGTTGATCAAATCTCAAGGTTGGCGTAACTTTCTGATAATTTATAAATGAAATAAACGTACTATCTAATATCCATTGTACAATTGTAATGTAAACTTACCCTTGCGTAACAAGCAGTGAGCGAAGCGAGTACGAGAAATATGATCCGAGTGATTTTCATCGCGGTGAGTCAGTCGATTCGTGTTCCAACGACTGGTGAGACGATGGAAGTGACACTGAGCGAACTATTCGAGTCGATCGAGTACTGTCGACGTTAGTATACTCATGCTTGCGAGCAGAAAAGGGTACAGAGATAAATGGGAGAGCTCGTAAAAAGCTAAAAAAAAGCTAAAGAAGCTGTACGCATTGAAATAATGTAATTGAAAAAGAAAGGACAAAGAAAAAATCATCCGATGTCAATAGAAAACGATTAATATTTTTCTATTTTAAAGTAATGACAATTTTTTCTAGTTTATCATTATTTTTAAAAAGACTGTGTAACGTTTCTTGTTATTGAAATGTCAAGTCACTGGAAAAATAAACATTATCTTATTATTATTCAATCGAGAAATTGATTAGAGAAATTTTATATTTTATTGAGGATAATAGAAAGTAATATTGTGTACTGTAGACTTCGCGATTGAAATTTCTTCATAATTATTCAACAATTTTCGACGATTTTTTTTAGTTTTGTTGGGGAAGACTTTATCGATAATTCTACGTAAGGTTTTAAGGCATATTCGGAATAGAAAATTTTTCCGACCAGTTGAAAATCGAAAAACATTAATTCAAAAAATGTCTATTTTCATTGTATCTTTTCTCAGGAACCGGACGTTCGATTTTGACCATTTTTGTTGTGCGCGTATATTAAAGCGTTATAAACAATATGTCGAGTCATTTTTTCGACATTTTGTTTCAGAATTTCTTGACATCGTTTTGAAATTTAGTTAAAATTTTTAGCACGTTTTTTTATCTTCAAATATATTTTTCTCGGATGTGAATCGTTTTTTTAATGGCTTGACACAGCCTTCACTTAAATGTACTTATTACGTCAAAAAAAATATGTCCATACGATGAGTAGATTTCAAGAAAAGGTACATTGCAAGTGAAAAAACATAACTTTTTAGGAGACACGATTTTCAGAAAAAGTTTGAATTTCTAATGAATTCAAACACTAACTTAAAAAAATTATTTAACATACTTCCACCACCCACAATTTCATAAAATTTGAACCATACATCAAGAAAGACATGTACTTTCAGAACTAATAAATGCATTTTTGACGCTGGAATATGACGAACTTCCTTCCCCCGTGGGTTCGCACGGTGCGTCTTGGCGCGCGGAGAAGCGGGAAAACCGGTACATCCGATAGGTAATAAAACATTTAGTCGCATGCCAAAACGAGGATTTTTACGATATAATAACAAATTCTAAAGAACCTTTGGAAATACGGTTTTCCGGTTTTTATGATTGTCGTTGATTTTACGTGTAAGTGTGTTTTTGGATATGTGTATCCGTAGAATATTTTCCTTATTTCTTTACTATACATAGCATCTCAGTCGGCGTTTCATATTATAGTATATAGATCGTCCGGGACTATTTTCAGATTAATACAGGTGAAAGATTTATTCATTCATACATCCATAAGATCATGGAACGTGAACGAGCCTGCCATTGCCGTGAGTTATGAGTATGCGAAGAGAGAGAGAGAGAGAGAGAGCAAAGTGGAAATGATGGTGACCCGATATGTTGGACGTCGGTTCAGTTTCATCCCTGATGAATGATAGCGAAGATCGGAGACCTGTAGCGAGGATGGTCCAGTCCGATAGAAGGACGATTTTCTAGGCAGCACCGGAGTAGACAGTTGCTGGCCAGCTGAGTTATCTACGATGATAGGTCTGATTTGGGTGAACTGCTTTCGTCTCCTTCGCACGATGTTCCAAAATTGTAGGTAATTTTCATTTCACAGTTGGCGAGCGAACGATTAGTTAGTTCGACCTCCTTCCGCGAGTCTTCTCTCTTCCCTTTTGACATGCTGCGCCTCTCTCGTCCCTCCGACAACTCTCCATCGGTGATATTACAGTTGCCTCAACTGGGAAGTGGATGTTTCACTACTTTTGTATCGACGGAAATATTCGTTTCTTTATATTCATACGTGTATGTACACAAACTAATTTATCATAATATAGTGATACTGTTTATGTTTATATTACGCTCAGATTGGTCCAAAGTGTTAAGTGGAGAACGAATAACCAATTCCTTACTTCCGAATTGATTAATATTTGCTAGGAAAAAGACAGCTCTTCTTCCAAATGTTTTATAAAGAATAAGTTATAAGAACAATGAAGATTGAACAGATGATGTGTGTTATTTATTACATAATTGAAAGGATTGATTATGACCTGAACATTTTGTTGGGAACTATTTCAATTATTTTTATGAAATGCAATTGAAAAAAATTGGTCCCAACATAAATCACGGCACGAAAATTTTAAAAATAATTTCTACGTAATATAAAATATTCTCAAACGTTTCTAATTCGAATAATTAAGGTTGTTGTGGGGTCTAGCCATCGGGGATGAAGCATAACGGGGGCGCCCTATGCTTATGCACGGAATCAATGAATTGTTACCACCTGCTTGTCGTCAAATTATCGTCGTATTTAATATCATTTTTCAAGGAAAAAATG
>JAPYZT010002839.1:0-14160 GCA_030522965.1 Tryphoninae sp. A BG-2022a
GAAGACACTTTGAGATTTAAAGAATTTTCCTCATCTGTTGAATCTCGAACTTGTAAAATATTTAAACGAGTAAGAAAATAACTGCTCTTCGGCGATTCGTCTGCATCTGTTTTCTGAAATTAATCTGTAAAATAATTAATAATTCCTGTGTCCAATAGTTATTAAATTCATATGCATAGCATTTTTTGAGATATTTAAAAAAAAATATATCCCATCGTTATATCATTATCCAACTAGTCTTAAAATGTGTGCAATAACTGGCAGTTTTATACAAAAAAAAAATCAAGAAAATCAATCAATACGTGTTTTTTGCAAATTAACAATTTAGACTTGAAACTTGAAAATCTTATAGAAATACGGTTTGAAAATTTTATTCGATTTTATTTATAAAAAGTGTGTTCAAAAAGAAAAATTTCAAAAAAAAACGTCCATTTTGGCCCATTTTTCGCAAAGTTATGGACGTTAAAAAAAGTAACGTAATTTTTTAAAAATCTATAATATATCTTGAAAGCGGTTCGACAAAAAAAAATTGAGAAAGATTATGGAAGCTTCTTTTCAAGCAATACTAGAGCATAACAAATTTTCAAAAAAATTGGAGCTGGTAAGGCAAAATGGTGTTTGATCTGGTGTGGAACCCCTCATATGCTTCACGAAAAGTGTACTATCCGCAAAGATAAACGCAATCTGCAACGAACCGTGTTGTCCCATCAGTATTCTCATGTGTTTCCAATTAAATTGTCTGCCGCCCGTAATACCTATTTATGGTATCTCGTTTTCCACGTGCTTTGTTTTGAATCTTATTTATGTGAAAGAATGGTTCGTACGACTTTCCATTTCCGACAATGCGTGAACCACTCCTCGGACAGATTTGTTGTTCTACGTCGTCCGTCGGATCTTCAGTAAACAACTTATATTCCCGTCCATCCGAATCATAACGTGGATTGAGAATTGTGAAAAAGCAATTCTTTTCTTTGTTTCCATTGAATGCGATGAAATAGGAAGCTCGTGAACGGAATGGCTGTGTCAACAGTTGGTGGAAGCGATGAAGGAACATTTGGCAGATGAGGTGACGGAGTGCGCAAAAATATTTTCAAATTTTCTGATAATAACGGCCTTCAAAAAGTTTTTCCAGCACATCTTTCTGTCTGAACGAACGCTTTTTCGAAGCTGGTCCTAAGGCAGTTCATTCTGTTAGAATTATCGTGATTATTGGCGCATTTGTCATACATACATGTACATAGAAAATGTTCGTTACTTTTCTGCTTTATATTTTGGACTCCAAAAATCGACTGTATATACTATGATGGACGGAAAATAATTAGATTTTTCTCAACGGGTGAGCACACGTGGCTTTCAATCTGCGATACAATTACTTCGCCAAGTAAATCGACGGTTGGTAGAAAAGTAATTGCTTCTTGAATGGAGGGCTTCGCATGTTCATCATCGTTAGAATAAAACGCAATTACTGTTAGGCCAACCAAGAGTATCCGCGACTTCAGCTACATATACGATGTGAATTAACAACCGACATCTACAAATGTTTCCGAGTCCACTACCGTATGATTATCGTAATTCTTTTGCCATTTTCAAACCCCTAGCGCGAACAGCCGAAATATTTTCGCACCAACACCCTCTCGGGCCCCGGTCTCGGCCGAAAAGACTAAGCATTAGAGAATACGTACCAGATGCTTATCAGCGTTATGCACACGCGGTGCTCGACTTTCTGCGCCCTTTACGGTTCCAAGCTATATGAATGTAATGAGGATAGGTTAAAGAGGCAAGAGACGGTGGTGAAAGGGAAAGGCAACGAGAGTAAAAGGGGTGGCGGAGGTTCGCGGGTGACAGAGAGTCGGTGAGAGGAGGTGTATCCAAATGGGTTTTGGGGAGGTTATAACTCCGTGGGCCAGGGAAGCAGTTACGAACATGTGCCCACGTACCCCAAACCCGACCAGGAACCCCTGTACTATCTCTTTCGCTATATATTCCGTGTTCCGTGCTACCGTCTCTGCCCATCGTATATTCACTGCTTCAACTCTGCCGAGGAGAGGGTATGTTCCCAAGCACAGTATCGTCACATCCATTAGTAACTCGGCATGGATAGCTGCGTGGCTGACTATCTCAACACTGGTCGCGCGTGTGCGAGTTGTTGGATCGCCCGCCACTACTACACTCTCCCTATTACTAAGCAGCCCTGTAGCATCAATGGGGAAGTGAGAAAGGAGAGGGACCGGGGCGGGTAAAGCAACGCGAAACCCTGCGCAAATAGACGCAAGCTATAGTACGGAGGACTGGCAAGGAAGCAACAACGTCCAGCATGGAAATATATGTAGCGCGTACCGGTGGAATTTCTGGTCAACTATCACGAGGGACGATGCGATCCTGTATTAAACTTGGACGTCATTAATTTACGTCTCATGACAATTATCAACGATTCTTCTTGCGATTCAATACATTAAATGAGATAAAATTAAACAAAACTATGATAATTTAATAGTTGATCATACCAGGCGGAGTTCGTTGGATCGTTATCACGTTGGGGCGTTAGAATTTTTGCCTCATTCGTCGCAGCCACGGGGCCTTCATTCTAGTGACGTTTAGGTTTTCGACACAAGGACTTTACCACGAAGATAGTCACGAGGGAAGTCATTAGTCGCAGAGACGCAAACCGCTCACGGTAAGAGTAGGAGAACCGACTCAACTTCTCCCTTGCTTCGTATAAGAAACTTCGGTTTAGCTTTGGACGACAGGTTGAACGCAGTTGCCGACAGAGATAGCGAGAGAAAGAGGGCAAGCTGTATCCAACTCTTGAAGGACTCGGTTTACTCGGAGTTTGCGAAGCGAGCCCATTCATTCGGCCGCTCTGTCCCAGTCCGTTATTTCTGCTCTATGAATAATCCATTCTCGCCCTCTATCCCTCTTGCTGCATGGACCCAAGATCTCGTAATTGAATATTGCAACGCGATCCATTGTGGACTTATATTCTATGTGTCGTAATGGCGGGGACCCTAATTTCCTTCTCGTGTTTTTGTTTCGGTTTTAGATATTTGTTACGGACAATATTGTCCTTATACGGGTATGTACGTGTATATATATATATATATATATATATATATATATATATATAAGAACGTGTGACTGTATGTGTGTGCGCGTGCGAGTATGTGTGGGTGTGTATGTTCAGTTGCACGTAGAAATATTAATCATATTGTCCAGGACTGAATCGTTTTCTCCAATAGTCACGTAGGACTAATCCTCCCGAAGGATCTCGACTTAAGAAAATTGAGTGAGCATCGATAACCGGGTTTTCCGACGTAACAATATTTTCGCACAAATAGAAACACTATATACACTTTCAAAATTATCGAGTACGTCTCGCGTCATCTGAAAATACTTTTCCGAGGTCTCGAATAACTCATTCTCCGATTTGTTGCTTCAATTTCTACTGCGAGGTCGGAGATCCCACTGATTGGTGTACCAAATGAGTTTTTCGTTCCTATGCGCTCACAACTTCATCCGGCAGGGCTTTTTTGCGACTGCGACGACCAGTTCTGCCAAGACCTCTTCGTTTATCGGAGCCGATGATTCGCAGACGAAAATCGTTTCGAAGTAAAGCCCCGTCTTCTTAACCCACTTTCGGACGGGGATTAGGTTGACCTAACATTACCGTATTTCGTGACTTTTTTCCAGTCTTTCTTTTAGCGCCGAGGAATGGAGGAATTCTTTTTTTTTAACCAATTGCAAGAAGTAGAAATAATATTCTTCGTAATGATTTTTTTGCATCGCAACGAGCTACTTGCGCGGGATTTAAAAAAAGTACTTTGGACAGGAATTGCACTAATCTAGTATTGTTTTACTCGCCAACATTTTTTATAGAGGTGAAATAAAAAGAAAGGGGTTTATTATGAAAAACTGTATTTTGCGATGTTGTTTTTGAAATGGTCATGCGCGACTTTGAAATCACTTAATCAAAAATATTAATAAACTTCGAACAAATGAAATTTCCAGAAATAAAAGTTTAAACTCGTGTTCGAAATACAATGAAACAATTCTCGAATTCGGAGAATTTAACTAACGAGTCGATTGACTCCGTTGTTAATTCACGAATAATGCATATGCAACGGGAATTTCTATATACGACAAAGTTACTAATTCAGAATGGGGGAATGGAATTCATTGCTACTATGATATATATTACCTTTTCCCTCTCCGAGGTCCTTCGTCCTGTGCGCACCAAGTGTAACTGTGGAGGCACAAACGAGACACCAAAAAGTCCAAAGCCACATGGTCGACTTTTTTTATTCACTTTAACGTAATTTACAACGTTTTAGACCAATAATGATCAACGCCAACGTGACTCGAATCTTTATATTTGATTTATTGTCAATTTTATTTTACAGCCATTCCGTATATGAGGTTAACGCAGCGACGCGCCCGATAAAATGTATTTATTTCGTTGCACGTTCGTTTTATATTATTTCCGTCACCGTCAACGGTTAACTCTGTGGATATCGCTAGGCCCGATATGCCATTAATTACATCGGCAATTAAACTTGCTCGACGTTACAGGGCTTTGTCAAGTGTGCGCAAAAAATTTGTCCTGATCAAGTTTCTGGTGTTGCACTGGTTCCCGTTCGGCGAGGCTACGCATGTAGGTATATATGGATATAAAGCAACGTTTGAAGCTCTTAATTACGTTTATGGTATCACGGTTGAGAGGCGCACGACGGCGAAGAAAAGGAGGAAAAGATAAATGTTTTCAGTATAAATTTGATTTGAAAGCTTTGCGTCAACTTTCGAATGAATCAAGTGATAGGTGCACCGTTGGCTCGACTATGCAAATACCATCGTTCCAAGATATAAATCTGTGTTGCCGGGCTATTTTGGGGATTACGCCTCGATATCGTGGTGCAAGGGTCAGTGTGATACTATTTTTAAAATAAAACCCTGATAGCCCGGTTCGTTGAATCCTCTCGGCGGGCGTTCATCGAGATCACGGATATCGGCTTTTCTTTTGCTCTCTCTCTCTCTTTCTCTCCACTTTCCTCTAATTGTTTTATCTTTTGCCGATAGAAATTCGGTGGAAAGAATGATGATCGAGCCATTTTCATTGATTTTCACGTTTTCTTTGCCGTCATTGCCTCGTTCGAAAAGAGCGCGTACGGTTCGCTGACGGTGTCCAATTGAACTTTCCCTCAAGTCAGTCCTGTATGAAAACCCTCGAGTCATTTCGTTGGTAACAAAAAAAAAAATAATCTGGACTTTCTTATCACGAGAAATACTACTCGTTCTCCTCCTAGCTAACGATAAGATAGAGAACGAGAGCTCGAGGAAATCCAATATACAGGGACGAGTATTGCAAAAGAACCTTACGAACTCTTTGGTCGAATGTAAAAGTTACTGAATGCTTTGTGGAGGATGTATACACGTTTACTCGCAAGATTCGTACGCTGGAGCCAATTACTTCCGGATTCAATGCATCGAATGAACATGGAAGAACTATGTGAAAGTTCGAGTTAAAAAGAAATGGGATAATTTAGAAGAACTCGATCGAAAGACAAATGAATTAGCGTAACGAAAATCATCTGCCATTTTATTTAACTTGTGTTTGCTCGTCACAGTCGTAATACGAAATGTTAACAAGAGAAAAAGAAAAGTCGTAAAGACGTGTGTCACCTCACTAGTAATATTGCGTCTTTACTCCCGCGAAAATTCACCCCACCTTTTTGTTACAAATTACAATCGTATATTACCGTGGAATTTGCCATTGACGAATTTTTCAAGAATTAAATAAACAAATCGAAAATCGCACTGAAATTTCACTTCAAGCTTGATTCAATATTGCTTGCATTTTTTTGCAAAAACTCGATGTGACGATTTTTTTTATTGAAATAGCGAGGCGGCCCGCCGATTTACAATATATTTTTGTATTATATCGTTCACACGATCGATCGCGAATTTTCGTTTCGTTCAGCTTAACAAATTTGGTACGTCGCCGCGGGTACGAGGAAAACGCACTTACGTCCGAACCGAAACTGAGCCATGAACATGCGGCCCGCGCGAGCCTCGAATGCCCGGCACGCGAACCGAGACTGCGCCGACAACCCTCGTTTTCCCCATGATACCGACGTCCCTCTCTCCCAGTCTGTGGAGAGAATCTCGTATAACGCGCTACCCGCGAGGCTCCTTTGCTCTCTCGCCCCCCCCCCCCCGTCAACCTCCACCACCCTTCCACCTCGTTTCCTCATCCTCGGCATGTTCCCTCGTGTGTTCCACCGATCGACTTATAGTCTCGTACAAACCTTTTCCAGCCCCTTCCATCGCAATAATTCTACATTTGTCATATTACCGTTTTCCCAGTGTTGCGATATTCTCATCGGTTTCTGTTGATTATTCATTATTTTGTAGCACATGACTGGAGACGTGTGGCCGCCCCGAAATATTTTCATAATAAATCCTAAAATGTTACGTACAATTTAAGCCATAGTTGATATTGAAAATTGCAAAATTGTCCAAGTTAGAGGTACTTTTTCGGTAAGAAAGTCGAGCCGTTGCGAGCGGTCGACCACGTGGTTCGATCAGTGTATACGAGGACAAGGAAGTACGAAGGAAGCATGCCAAGCACGTTGCATCGTATCAAAACGTGGCCGGCCGAAAGGGATACATGTAAAGACCAGTCGGTGGAAATACACTAATATATTATAAAACCGTAACGCCAACCGAATAATCGCACATTTGCACTCTTTTGCGGTTACCTCGAAGTAACATTTTTCGAAATGGTCCTAAGCAAATTTCGTAAACTATCAGTTCAATTGCTGTGAAATTTGTTCAAAATACTTTAGTTAGTTAGTTATCGAAAAGGTAAGTAACGCAGAATTTTTATTATCGCTCGAGTGTTTTTTTTTATCGCCGTTTTTTATCGTGCAATTTTACGGTAAAAAATACACATTTTTTCTTCTTCGACTCACCATAATTCCCTTAATGGTCGACAAAAAATCGCCACGCTACGTTATATCGACAGTGTCCACAAATCATGTGCAACATGACGGCATGAATCATATGTGTTAGATCGAGCACGAAAAACACCACAGTTCAAATAAGAAAACGATAATAGCTAGGATATGCAATACTCGATGCCAAATACGTTTTTTATAATGCGTATGGCTGGGTGGTGTTTTAATAAATTGATTATCAAACCGAGAATAACAGGAAGGGTATAAATACACACATTCAAAAATTTTTTTTCTGAAAGTACATGTCTTTCTTTATATGTGGTTGAAATTTCAAGAAAATTTTTACCAGTGGAAGTACGTTAAATAATTTTTTAAGTTAGCGTTCCAATTCATTAGAAATTCAAACTCTTTCAAAAAATCGTGGCTCCTAAAAAGTTATGTTTTTTCATGTGCAATGTACCTTTTTGTTGAAGTCTACTCATCCGTATCTACACATTATTTTTTGCCGTAATCATGGACGTATAAATATATGAACGGAGCCTAAAGTGCTTTTATGGATGCGGGGCTTGAAGCCACAGGGGTGAAGAGAAAACACGTGTCAGCCATCTTGGTTCTTCAGTATTTCACCAATATACAATATATAATAGATATATGTTAAGAGGCGTCTATTTTCACGGCACGGGGCGCTGGTGTAACAAAACTGTGCCGTGGTCGAAGGTGGTCGAAGATACTTCGCGATCGACTTGTCATGACTGTCACAACCTTTCGTAATGAAATAGATAATAATATATTAAATATATGGCCCACATATAAGAAATTTATGTTATTTAAAGGACAATAATAAACGATCATGAACGTCCACAATGGTAACTTTTTAATACATAACAATAAATTGCATATACAATATATATCCAAAAGGGCATCCCAAATTATTTCTCGGGTACGAAATGTCGCCAGTACTTCGCGGGGCTACTCTCAACATGCCTTCCTCGTCGCACCCCCGTGATGTATGTATCCCCACCACCTTACTACTTTGGCATCGCACCATGAAAATAGATATCCCCGCCGCCATCTTGGTTCATCATATACGTTGCAGCAGGTTTTCATTCCACTCACCCTTGTGGATTCACCCCCCGCGAAGAAAGGCTCCGTCCATATATTGATACATCCATAGACGTAACCAATACATCCAAACGAAGGATGCCTCAAGCCATTTTTGGAAAAAACGATACAGACCCGAGAAAAGGTAAAAAAACGTGGTAAAAATTTTGAACACAATTTCAAAACGATGCCAAAAAATTCTGAAACAAAATATCGAAAAATGGCTCGACACATTGTTTATAACACTTTAATATACATATATGACAAACATGGTCAAAATCGGACGAACGCTTCCTGCTAAAAGATACATTGAAAATAGGCATTTTTTCGAAACAATGTTTGTCGACTTTCAATTGGACCCAAAATTGTTCTATGTCGAATAGCCTCAACAATCATACAAAAAATTATCAACAAAGTCTTTCCGAATAAAACTAAGTAAAACTCATGGAAAAATGTTAGTTTTGAAGAAATCTCAATTTGAAGCAAAGCAATTTGAATGAACGGGCCGGGATAAAAAAAAAAGTTTAAATCAACAAAATGTATTCTTCGACTGCTAGACATTCATAATGATAATGATGAATACATCATCGAATGGCGTATTTCCTATTGCAATAATTTGTGAATAACTGGTGAAAATCACTCTTCAATTTTGCGCTAATATCGGCACAGAAATAGGTAAGGTTTATGCGATTTCGTAATAATTTCGTGCTTCGGAAAGTAACTGGTATAGGATTACTATGATATTTTTACGAAGAGATTCTCCTCGGTACGCTTATACATATCGGAAAAACAAAAAACATGTTATCCGCTATTTTCTCATCATTTATGTGTATGCAAATTGACATTCAAATCGGTGGACGATTCATCGAATTTTTGTCATATGTCATACCGTTGAAACCACGTTGAATTCACGAAGAACGAAAAATACCCCTGTTTTCGAAGGTTTCTGTCACACCTCAAAAAATGGACTTGGCACGTAAAAAATAGGTATCGTCTATTTTCGTCCATTCTACGATTATGCCAAATTTCATCAATATTAGTGAGTTCGACGTTGCACGGCTCCCCTGTTAATTAAAAATTTGTTCAATCTTCATGTATCATCTTTTTATCCAAATACCAACAGTACCCATTTGGGATCAGTCAGCCCTGGCAATAGGTACAGTTCCCAAACGGTACTTAAAATTATTAAAACTGTAAATAAATAGCAACGAATTTAAATAGTGTCAATAATGTTAAACGTTAGTAAGGATCCATTCGTCATAACTTAAAGCCATAAGGTCTAAGTAACCCCTATCGGGCCTAAAAATTGAGTCTATTAGTCTCTAATTGAAATATATGTCACGTGTAGGGACAAACAAAATATCCAAACGTTATTGGAATATATAAAACTAGGGTTTTCTTCATTGCCATGGTTTCTCGTATTGCAGTTGCCGATGCCAGGATTGTAATACCACTAAAATTTATTCGGGATCTTGCTATTGCGGAACATCGGGATCCTGCTATTCATGCCCTATCAATAACGATTCTCGTCAAGCGCAAGTGGTAGAAGCCTATTTAGATCGAATACTCATCATGGGTTTCACAATTACCTCCGTACTAAATTCAAATGATTCAAGGAACCATTCACGTTTTGTTTCTGTGTTATAATATTATGATAATTATTATTATTTAAGAAAATTTATTAATATTGTTTTTACCATACATCATTAATTGACATAATTAATTGTTACAACAGCTATAATTTAATTTTCTTAATTAATGTAATCAAACAATTTTGTGTATGCATTAATTATCCATATGTTTGCTGTAAATTCACATAAAAAATATAAATTTACGTTAAAGTTAATAGTAATGTATAATTTTTAATAGTCATGATATAAAAAATGATGATATTAAAAATATTGTTATTATTATTTTCGTCCGTTCATCATAGTGTAGTTTGTTTTTATATTTGTAATGAACCACGTGTTGATATTTGTAGTTTTGTTCGAATTTAATCTCCCATGAGAACAGAATAACAAGCCAATCCAAGAAATGCCAAGATAGCATGCGCCCAAAATGTCGAGCATGTACATTTTGGCTTAGAATCTCGTCGGGATTCCCCGAGGTGAAAGCCAACTCATACCCTTCTCAACAACCCTTCGTTCATGACGGTCTATTCGGATCCCTTCCACCCCTACACCGAATGCCTTCAAAGTGGACGCGCGCGAAACGTGTTAAACTTGATTTTCTCTCTCGCGTATTTCTCTTGTCGGGCCTAACTCTCGACGGTGGTAACACCTCTCACGACTCTCATCGGAGCATCCGCCGCCCTTTAACCCCTTCCCCCTTCCCGGCCATGTAATTAACTCTAACCGCACCATGGCGTATTATACAAACAACAGACAATGGAAGTGCCACAATGAAGTGGTGTGAGGGAGATGTGAAAGGGACTAGGGGGTGTAGTCCTTGGTACAAAAGTCCGCGCTTCAGAAGCGCTGAAGGCGATTAGGGAAACGCACGTATACGCGTATCGTGTGACAAGGGGAGTATGCTCGTCGAGCATGCCTCGAAACAAACGCAAGAAAAATGCAAAACATATTGTCGAGTTGACGCTTTGGTTGTGTCGTATGAAACACTCGGTATGCGTTGCTAGGTACCTGGCCAGTGCGTACGTGAAACTTTGTGTGTAAACACTACTTGCAATTAGATCAAAGATCGTATATACCTATATATACATGGTCATAGGGAGGGAGAGAGGAAAACAAACGCGAATATAAAATTACTGCTCAAGGATTTTTTGCGAGTTTACCTACACGAATGAGAATATTAACCTCGTGATGAATTTAAAAAAAACCATTTTATTATTTATTATCATTGCTGTTGGTCTCGCTGTTGGTATTGTCGTCATTATTCTTATTGACACAATGATTTTTGTTTCGTTATCACGATATAGTTCAAGAGAAAATAATAACAATGACCTGCGAATAAAGAAAGAGGCAACGAATCCGAGGATTCGGGAGCACAATGACTCTTTTCTTAACGTCAGATGTAATTTCATATCCGGTCGGAGAATTTCCGTTGTCGGAACAAACACGAAATGAACAAGTAGGAATATTTGTTTGGGAAAACTTTATGTATCTCGTATAATGCTACGCTAACCGGATCTCTTTATATTCTGAAAATATTCTCTAAGTGTAGGAAAATAACATATACGAACGTAAAAGTTGAGAAATTCGCGTTGAATAGCACATTTGGGATCGATTAGGGGGGTAAGGATGGGAAGAATGGAGGTGCTAGTCGGTGACGCGAGCTTCTCTGTTTTCCGGATGCATACAAAGAGACGAACATAGCCGCAGAAGAAGGGAGGGAATAACGATTCTTCAAGCAACGAGACGAAGAACACCCGCGGCACGTACCTATACTTATAACCCACGTACCCACCCCATCGCTTTTATTTGCATCATCCCCTTCACAGCGTTTTCTATTTTCCTCGAATTTCAGTCGCTTTCTTTTATCGTCGCACAAAGCATCATTCAAATCTTAAGGCACTCTATAATAAATTAGTTCGAACTGTTTCATGATGAATCATTATAGTATCGTTACGGGAATATAAACATGTTCATTACATTTATAAATAACTAGCGTTATCCGGCATGTATTGCAATGCTGTTTTCGTATCATAATTCATTTGACACACAATATTTTTTGTGGTATTCTCTCCATGTGTGAAGCATGAACTTTCCAAATATAATCTATACTGTAGATATTTTTAGCGATTATCCCCGTACTTCGTTGATGGATATTGCAAATACGAGTCGCACTAAAAACGGCAAACATTTAAAATCGAATGGCATATGTATTTTGGTATCATTGGGATACGTGACAACAGTACAACAGTACAACAGCATCTTTTCCTTCAAATTTTCTATTTTTAATTGTAGTTTCGCTGATTTGTTCATCATATTTTCCCCTGGAAGCCCAGTACCTACCGTTGCAAAGTCGTGGCGGATTGATGTTTCGTAAAAGTATGATACGCACGCCCATTTTCAATGTTACAACGTGCGGCGCTATGCCTGGCAAATGAAACGATTTCAGGAATTCAGTTGGATAATTAATAACTTGCTTTTGATTAATACAAGCAGCAATCGACTTGTACATTTTAACTTTTAATGATATTCTCTTGTGAACCGTGAAATTTATATAATTGACATTGGTATTTTTGCTGCCAATATAGCACATTCCCTTAACTATTTATGTTTTTTACACTTATTTTGAATATTTTCAAAAACTTTGTGAATCAATTTATCTGTTGTTGCTGTTATTTTACAAAAGAATGTAATTCGTCGTACATACTCTAATGGTTTTCAGTCTTTCTTCTCGGTGCTCGTCCGTTTCTGAAACTCCGTAATATATGTTTCTTTTTTGATTGAGGTGTAGATCTTTCAATGGCTTCCCGATTGAGAGTCACGATTAATTTGACATTTGCTGTCAAATGAATTATGCAGCTAATATATAATATCGAGTCGATCGAGTCGTTAAAACAAATGAGTGTCTTTTATTTCGCTTGTCATTTTGGTTGCATACTTTCACAGCTGTCAAATAATCTGTATATATATAGATATACATAAATGTTAATTTTGTTTTGCCCCCTACGCGTTTATTTTGCCAAATTAAATTATTCTATTAACGCAGAAACCTTCTCGGGAGTGCGGTCTACAATTTACCAAATTTTCATTGCAATCGGATGAATGGTGTGGGAGCTTACTCGTAACAAACAAACAAATAAACATTCTTCTATTTTTATATACAGGGAGGATCACATAAAGTGACGCACAGCGAATTCTGAGGTAGATGAAGCCATTACGAACAAAAGTTGTGAATAAACATTAGGAATATTGTTAATAATTTACGAGATACACATTTTTTTAAATCGTTCCGATCAGAGCGCGCTGAAGAGCGTTGAAGCTGCCCGGCCCCACCCTAGTCGTAGATATAGCGTAGATTAGGGCGTTACATTTGGGTTTGCAAAAGTCAGAGCAGTTACAATTAGATTGCTTGTATTTTTCCGCGGTCATTTTTTTCCGGACAGTGTCTGTTCTGTATTTTGTCCAACGAACCGACAAGCGTTGAAGTCACCCACTCCCCGCCTAAATTCAGAGCAGCCAATGCCCGAGAAAAAAAAGACTGTGGAAAGATAAAAGCAATCTAATTGACTGCTCTGAATTTTGCAAACCCAAATGTAACGCCTTAATCTATGCTATTAGATATCTACGGGTAGCGTGAAGGTGGGCGGCTTCAACGCTTCTCGGCGCGCTCTGATTGGACCCACTTTAAATAGTTATATTTCGTAAACTATTGACAATATCCCTAATGTATATTTGTAACTTTTGTTTGTAATGGCCTCATCTATCTCAGAATTCGCTGTACGACACTTTATGTGATTCACCCTGTAGAAGAATATCTCGCTAAGAATGTACAGCTACGATCTGGTAAATTTCCTACAACAATAATAAGAGAATTTGCGTACCAATGGACTTAAAATTATAAATGTTCGTAAAAAATTCATAAGATCGTGCCAAGTTTCTGGCAAGTTTTTGTTTTTCTTCGATTATTTCTTAAGTGCGTTGTCTCAGAAATATTAAAGATATGATTTTATCGACCACTCTTCGATATATTCGCTCTGTAATTGCGAAAGAATACGAACTGAATGTACGTGAATATACATGCATGTATTTATACCGGAGTATTGAGAGAACGGTGATACTGGACGTAACTGTCGTTTTGTATACTGTACGTACGTATAGACAACAGAGCCCGGCCGAATAAGGCAATTAAGGGAAACGTCTGTTCCTGTTTACTATCTTGCTATTAACATGCTCTTGAGCGACCACTATCGAATGCACATAACTATACGAGGTTCGCGAACTCCTGTTGCTGAACTTGCACACCAACATCATCTCGGGTAAATCCTCTTTCTCAGCGCCAAGCTCTAGCCCCCTCTCTTCTTCGTTTGCTCACTCCACTCTCTCTCTCTCCCTCTCTCCCTCTCCCCCCCCCCCCCCCCCCCCCCCCCCCCCCCCCCCCCCCTCCCCCCCCCCCCCCCCCCCCCCCCCCCCCCCCCCCCCCC
>JAPYZT010002840.1:0-28122 GCA_030522965.1 Tryphoninae sp. A BG-2022a
AAAATTAAAGTGGTACAAACGGGTACTAACGGAGTACAATCGACTAGTATTTTCAAAAAAAAAAAATTTGAAAGTTGGCTGCCAAGTTCACATAGGTGTTCAATTGGCGTAAACGTCGATCAAGCGATGGGTGCTTGGCTCATTGAGAATAAACGCTCCAGGTCGGGTAACTCGCGAGCCAGCATTCATTTAGCTTTTCTACACTTCTCTTTATATACTCGTTTGACAATAAAGAACGAGACGTAGGTTGTCATTCACATTTTGTTCTCTTTGTCCTATTATACAACGACGAGGGAATATTCAATTGACGCGGCGATGTACGTGCCGCAAAAAAAAAAAATCATTTACGCGATCGTCACGTAACTTCGGCGACTCACGCACGACGACATTGGAATATACATTGCGCATGAATACGCTGCGCTTTCTAACAGTTTATCGGGTTTATGAAGCACGCGGTTATATTCACGGATAAAAACGACCGATAAGATGACTAAGTCAGCTCTAAGAAATTTTTAACTCAAGTTTTATTGCTGAGTCCGTGGGAAAGTACTTGGGTCTATGAATGTAATGAGACATGACTGCTGTCAGATTGGTGGAATAATCTATTAGACTGGCCAATAACGTAATTATACCTACTAAAATAATTGATCGAATAAATCACGAGTAAACTTTCTGGCTGAGCGTTCAAAATGTGAACCTTATCGAGTCGAGTATAGATACATATCTACGAGTATATATATTTGATTCGCGAAGATACGATTGACCTCTCCTGACATAAGAGAATAACCGAACGCTCGGTTTGATTGCACCGGATATCCGGCTTCGATCAATTCCGGATGACCACCAGAATGCTCTTCACACGTACAGACGACAAAGGGGACATTGGATGTAGGTATACCCAGGTAGAAACTGTCCAACCCAGACAGGAACTTGATGCACCGAGATCGGTCGGCGTACTGATTAGGAATTCGAGCTAGTGCCAGTACTGTAACACTCAAAGTGGTGTGAATTGGCTTGGAAATTGGCTGCTACTGGCGTAGATTGAGTGCACGGCTCGACCAATTCACTATCAAGCTTACACTCTTCAGCAGCAACTCGCTTGGTTCGCGTAATGTATCGTCAATTTCTCCCCTATAGGATGGACGTTGATGGAATTATGCAGGACTATAGAAAATACTAGATGGAGTCAGTGGCGTGTGAAAAAATAGGCTATTAACATTCGAAACGTTTCTCGAAGTAATTTCGAATCTTGTGTTTTTTTAAATGCCAGCAGAAAAGTGAATCAATATTTGAGACAGGTACAAGAACCAAATTGATTCGGCATTGATAAGTAAAGTGCTTTATCACAAATTTTGATAACAATTTGAGAAGATTAGTGTCATTCCTATGAACTGCAATAAATATTTATTTTCATCACTGCGCAAATCATAAAACGTAAAGTATGACAAGTCTCAGCGGAAAAACTGCCCTGCGTATCTCAACCGCAGCCAAAATATAAAAGCGAGAGGAAGGCCGCTTCATGCAAGATTGAACTCCGTGAACGCTCAGTATATGAATCGCGAACAATATATAAATACATAAAACAAAAAATCCAGCCAACCAAATTCGGTTTTTCACCAACGTACTTGTAAACATCAGTCGTTATTTGGACACTCATCGAGAAATAGGTAGAGAAAGTGTTGTTTATTTATATTCCAATTTCAATACATAAATTTCTCTATAGCTGTATCAATCATTCGATCCCGAATTGCTCAATGGCCCTGCAATGTCACGAGATTAATTACCACGAAACTAATAATTCCTGCACTAGTTTTGTTTTACGATACCGATGTTATTTTGACGGATGATGGATGTCATGCGACTTTTTGGGAACCTGGGTCACAATAGGATCGCCAGTGTCTGGGAGAGCACTCACCACTCGTTGATCAGTTAGCGAAGGTCAGTATCATTATGAGAGAAATGTGGTTATTGTTAATGTGGAGATTTTCCTTTCAACTACGATCGTATGTGTGATTGCGTACTCGAAATGGTAGACATATTTGTATATTTATCGATGACTAGGTGATGACTGTGACGTGGATTCTTCATACACGAATACCGAATGGGTTAAGGTATAGCGGATAGCTTTAACGTCTATAATGAAAAGCGAATCCAGAGACATAACATTTTCCAATAACCCCGTTGAACCCAACCAGCATTCTTATATACCTTGGCCTAAAGGGATAACGACTGTTCTCTCCGTATATAATCTACATGCATATCCGTATATACGCGGTGCATATAAGGTTAGTAGTAACATAAACCATGGATACCCGAGGCGACTTTATAATATACATATTATTATAGACGTCACGCTCATGCGTTCACGAGCTCACGTGCAAACAAGAGTGCGCGCGCCACTTGTTTCTCTCGAGACCCCCAACGAAAACAACTGAATATTATATATCACCGAGTGCAATGGGACGGTGATATATCGGACGATGACGAAAACCCTCCGGCAAATTGTGAGTTCGTATAACTTCACCCTGTCGTACCTATCGGACCTCTCAAGCGCCAACGTGTTCCATTTATCATCCATGTTGTATATGGAGTCAAGTAGTATTCATTGTAGCAAATATTTTCAAGTGGTCATATAAAAAAAACAATAATAAAAATAATAATAAAAACTTGTATTCGTACTCGCTCACGATGCATCCCCCTGCACTACTTTGCCCTTTGTCTACGCGTTCTCTGGTCCGGACGCGGGAACATCATCCGCGTTGCGACTCGGTGTCTGTCCCGCGTTTCCATCCGTCGTAAAACACACACACAGACACAAATACGCACAAGTGTTCACTCGGCAGGGCTGTGCAGTACTCGGTAGTCCAGCTACGCCGAGTGGGCTGTCCACCCTTTTATTTCCTAGTAACGAGAGGATGAGAGAGAGAGAGAGAGAGAGAGAGAGAGAGAGAGAGAGAGAGAGAGAGAGAGAGAGAAAGAGAGAAAGATCGCGTTAGTGCGCAAACGAACGTGAGCCACGAAAATTTATAACGGTGCCCTTTAAATTTAATACCCCAGTACGCCGGACGACGAGTACCGGAGGGATGATATTCACACTCTACCGGAGGGTAACGATTGTTGAATTAAAAATTATTTTTAAATCCACGTCGCGTATCATCATTGTTTGTAATACGTACTGGATGGTTGAATACACACAACTGTGTGCGTAAATACGAACACGAAAGCAGAGGGATTCGCTTGATTGACGTAGCTGGCTCTTCAGTCCAGAAGCCGAGAATAATCGTGATATATTCACGGTTCGTTACAATGCCGACCTGTCACCTGTCCACGAGAAGCACCGATCGATCATACGTAATCCGATCGCGAAACATTTTCTATAATCCTAGGTCACGCCCAATTAATGAAGCGTCAAGGTTTGGCGAGTATCTTTTTTGGCCCTGACTATTGATTTTTCTATACCGTCATTATTCAAGTTGGAACTCGAGATCGACCCAAACAATTTACTATGCGAAATGAAAAATAAATTTAAAAATCAATCAATCGAGAGACAATTAGCGTTTGGAAAGTTATGCAATTAACCCCATCCGCAACTATAATTAATTCTGAATGTTCATTCGGCCTTGGATGATTTATATATTGTTATTTTTTGTACTTTGACGGTTTTAATTGGCAGTGTCGATTACAGTGAGCGATACACCGTGGTGCATCGATTTGTTCGAGGGTAGTATGATGAAAGAGGGCAGGAAAGATAAATATTCGCTGCTCGCACTCTTTGGGCCACTCTGTGGCATGAATCGACAACGATTCTTCAGGTTCATCGAATGCTTCTTTTGTCTCTTACCAAGGGCTTCTCATTGTCTGTTTTATCATTTCTCTTCTTGTTTTTCATCTCCGGCACTCATTGTCGAGCTTGCCAGGAAAACTGAGTGGGCAACAGGATTGGCGGGTACCCAACTATACGCTTTCACTAGGCTTCTCTCTCTCTCTCTCTCTCTCTCTCTCTCTCACGCTGTATAATATCTCACTTCCTCTGCCTATTCTATTCTATTCGTCGGCCCTTTAAGTTGTAGCTGGTTGTCAAAGCCTCGGTCCTTTGTGCCGTGTGCTGTGGGACGAATTGTCGCGGAACCATTTAAATGGAAAGATACACCGAGACAAAAATGAAGTTTATTGCACGAATGTTTCATAATTGACGCAATTAAAAGCCTGCCAGTTGTATAGCAATAATGACCGAGTTTTAAATTAATTATCAATCATTACCAATCATTGATTCATCGCCAGCATTTTGTAATTGAACGGAAAACTCAATGAAAAAAGAAATAATAAAAATCGAAATTTTTATCGATTCCTGTCCAATTCGCGATAAAAAATAAATTTAAAAATCTGGCATTCACTGGTTGAAAGGTTACTAATTAGATTAACCGACTATGAGGAATAAAACTGTTAATCGCGTTAAAGTAAAAGGTTTAAAAAACGCACGCTGCATTGATTAATATTGTAAGGTCCGAATTAACACGATATAAAAGAGAGAAAACGAGTCGTCAAATATCGTCCCCTTTTTGTTGAAACATTGTAAAACAAAAACTATGTAAGATACATGGATAATAAAACTCGGGATGGTTAAAGTAAATTAATATTTACTCTAAAAAATGACAAAACATTAACAATCATTGGCATTAAACTTTTTTAACCTAGCTTTTACGATAAAGTAACATTTTTAAAAAATGCTCCGGGAACGATATTAGGCGGTCGAGTGAAGAGTATAATCTAACATTACAAAAAATTATGAAAAATGATTAGAATTATATGGCAGTTGAATCATTATCAATTATTTGTTTTATTAGATTAATTTTCATTATTATAACGCATTGAGCACATGCATTTTCGTCCAGAGTTTTCAATACAATCTTCGTGCATCCATTGGAAGCACTTGGTGCATCGGATCCATTTTTCTCCCTTTCTATCTTGGGAATAAGCTTGATGGCAAATAGGGCATTCAGCGTCATCAATGCTGACTAAAATGGAATCGTTATCAGATTGCTTTTTTTAACGTTAGACAGTTTTTTTTTTAAAGTTGTTTCCACGGTTTATTTTGTTAATAATTGAAAACAAGATACCTTTAATAGGTTATCAACTTATATCATGTTGGAACGATATTAGGTGAATAGCAAATTCTTAATACCTTAATATCGTCTCCCAACGTCCACCTAATATCGTTCTCCGAGACGAATTTGCTGTTTAGATCTTAACTTAATTTTACTTGGAAAATACGTTACCCAATTTCAAATTTTCTTAATCATGTTTCAATCCATATAACTAGCAATCGTTGAAATAGAATTTTACCCCAAGAAGTCGATCATTCGTAGGATTTCCAAAGCTCAGAATATATGAATAAAAAAACTCACCGTACCAATTAATTATTGATATATCTCGTCACAGGAGTGACTTTCAGCATGCAATACTTTGCAGTGACCAACTGACACCTAAGACTATTGATTTCTTACATCAACAAGAGGTGATGTTAGCTGTATCAGAAAAACCCATGGGGTACAAAATTAGGCGAGGGTGCGAAATTTGGGGCCTGTGCAAGTGTAAATCCGGTGGTTAATTCCGTGCGGTGTAAGAATCTCGCTGCGGATGTGATCACTCGACGGAAGATTCGATAAGTTTCAGTTTTATTTTATTCTTTTCAGGAAGCAATTCGCTCGACAAATTTTTTCTCTCCTTTTTTATTCATGTTCATTGTAGATATACGCGTGTACGTGTATACGTGCATTACCGTATCACGCGAATGAAAAGGGGCCATTGTACTCGTGAGCTTTTACATTGAAAGTAGCGTATGATTTCCCAAGTATATTCCCATGTGCATTTCCTCATAAAGTATTTGTAGGCGTGCATATACGTTTAATCGACTTACCGCGCTCGCTCTTTCCCTCTGTCCGTCTTTCTCGCGCTGCCATGCGCTGGATAACGGGGCTCAATCGTACCTCGATCGTTCGATAGAATCTAAAAGCCTCGTAGCGGCGTCCATAAATTGCTGCCTTCCTCACGGCTGTTGGAGCGATAACTGAAACGGAAAATAAAGCATGGAACCCCCGGTTATAGTCATTGGTGTATAATCTCCGTTATAGGATACGCGTAATGGCGTTGATAGAATGCCGTTTTCTCTACTTTTCACAATTTTTACGTTTTTTTTTCTTCCCTTTCCGGACTGTGTCTATCGTTTTCATCGATGATCGATCGTTAGGCACGATCAAAAACCGTAATTACGTCGATCGGAGAATTGAACGTGATTCGACGGATTGTACAACGAGCTAGGAGATTTCTCGTCCTGTAGGCATAGATGCATTCGCGACGAGGGTAATTGTTCGTTACCGCTTTTTCTAGGGAAGCGCAACTTCGATAAGTGAGATAAGCTAACCAAGTGGGGGTGGGAAAGTGAAAGTGTGAAGACGGGGATAAATGGGTGGATTGAAAAAATCTGGAAGGTTATTTGGGTAGGTAGCTGTAAAAAATGGAATAAATAAAAAGCGAAGAGCTCCTGGACGAAAAACGAAATATCATTAGAACTAATTAACCCTTTGCGGTCGTATTAAATTGAAAATAAGAGGATTTTGGTGGCCGAGAGTAGACATACGTCTGCAAAGGGTTAAAGGCATACAGAAGTAAAAAAGACAGCTGGGATTTGTTGTATTAAGGCAACTAAAAGCCTCGAGGCATATGGGAGATAAAAAAAGGAATTATTAATAAAACGAATAACACAGTTATACAAATAATATGCTCTTAACAAATAATGAAGATAATAATAATAATAATAATAATAATAATAATGAAATCAGTCGAGAGTCAATGAATGAAATTTCCAATTAATTTTTGCTCTATGATTTGTTCCACTCTCGAACACGTTCGCTCATTACGCCACGACCATGTGCATACTATAAAAATGCCCGAGATCGCGAGTATTGGGAGAACACCGGATTTCGAATATATTTTTAAAGCGTAAACTCAATAATAACTTGAAACGAGCGAAATTATTTCGCGAAATTTAATCCACAACGGGATGATTTTGTTTCGGCTTCAGATAAAAACGAGTGTTTTGAAATGCAATTTTTACAAATTATTCATCCGTAATTCGTACTCTGATCCATGTTAATTCAACGCGGCTCGAGAATTTCGTTAAACTTGTGGACATTTGTGAAATTACGAGCATACATCAACGTCACTTGCACGGAAGAATGTATGAATGCTGTGTATTGATTGCAATTGTTGGTTATCGATTAGTCAATCGTTTTAGCATTTCACAAAGTGTTAGCTTCGAATTTGTTCGTAAAAGATGTCAAAGCTATCAAACCCATTATAAAAAAAAATAAATGAATAAATAAAATTCCTCAGAAACGCCCTATATCAAAAAAATTCTACGTATAGAAGTTTGGAATGCCCAGGTTTTACTGGGTTGTATAAAATTACGAGAGGGAGCACATAAAAGTTTTCGATAAATTTGATCGTCATATAGTTCGTGCCCGCAAAATTCGGTCCTGGTTTGGCAAATTCCTCTCCGGAGTTGCGATACATATTCCGGAGTACGGCGTGTTATACACGTAACAGCAAAAAGCTCCCGGTCACACATCGGGAATTCCACCACCACTACCTCCACAACCACTACCATCACCACCACCACCACCATCATCACCATTCACCGCGATATATCGTCGACGTTGTGGCTAACGTTTCGACGAATTTTCCGGTTTCCGTATCCGGGGAAGCCTTGGCGAGGCGTAGTGCTCCACAGTACAGCGACGAAATTATGTAGTAGCCGAAACACGATAGGAAAAGAGCTGGAAACCATTTCGTTCAACGCCCCTTTTTCGCGGGTATATAACAAGAGAGAGAGAGAGAGAGAGGAAAGGAACAAAGTCCCAAAGCTACGTGCGTTATTACACACTTGATTCTACGATCAGCAAAAAGGAAACTGGGTTCACAGACCCACTTGCGTATAGTAATTAGATATATATGCTATGCGTCGGGGGGTCAATTTATTTACTTGATTTTTGAATGACAGATTTTATCGGAAAGTAAATTCTTAAATAACATGATTTTCATTTATCGAGTTTTAGTAATTTGCTCATTAAACGATAACATAATTATAAAATGTTGATTGTTTAATTCCGATCAGAAGATTGTACATAATCAGAACCAAAAATGTTCTATTTATAACGTGAATCAATTTGCCGATCGGATGAGACCATTAACTGCAAATGAATAATAAAAATTCGTTCTCATTATTATAATGGGATTTCGCAGACACTATAATAGAAAGTATCGAATTTTTAAGTGGCTGTAATTTTGTTCCTGTAGGGTCGATTTGAATTGGGAAATGAACGTTTTTAAGAGGTGACAATGAAATCCTAACAATGTCATTTGATTCAATGAGCTATCTTGAACTTTTGTAGGTGTAACGATGAGTAAAATATGTCACAATTTTGATCTAGAAGAGAGAATTCAAACAATTGACACAAAATGACTTATGAACATTAAAAATATGCACAAAACAATGAAAAATAATTACAGTCACGTGAACCAAGTGACATTGCAAATCGTGAAGCATTAGGAAATTAATAACCATACTTAATTTGCATTCGCAAGTCGAGTGAGAAGTAAAATTACAACTATTCGATTGGAGTAAAGAATTTTTGACCCAAAAAAACGAACTATACATCATATACATCCACAACGGTCCACATCAAATAGAATACAATTTCAGACACATGATATCTATATATACATTCCGACTTACAAATCCTCACATAAAAATGGTAGTATAGCGATGGGGAGGGGAACATGGTGGATTTATTTTGTCATTCATCGATTCACTTCTCTCGAAGTTGGAGCACATTCGTATGAATGGATCAGGAAGAGCTTTTCGTGACTCATCGCCGTGTCCCGAAGCTCTCCCGTTGAGTTTTAACTGCTAGCTCTCTCTTTGTCAGTCCTTCCCTTCTACCGTTGTCGTAACAAATGGATTTCCGAGAAAATCTCTCTTTGCAAGTACAGTAAACGCACCACCAACCAAAGGGAGAGGGGATCTCCAATGAGGACGTTTATTCTCAACAAAAATCAATTCGAGCTTTGCTCCTAGAGAACATCCCCTTCGTTTTCACATATATGTATGTAGACGGATAAGCATTATCCGATGGATTCGATGGATTGCGGTATTTAACGCGTCACCGCAAAACCACCTTTCTGTCTCACCGTAGGGATGGACGAGCTCTCGGTTGTAATAAAGAATGTGGAAATGGTGTGGTGGTGAGAACAGCCCTACTGGCATACCGAGAGTCTGTATATATCCTAACTGAAAGTATCCTTTCTATTTCATTGTCAGTTTGCGAGTGCTAATTCGACGTGCGAGATTACAGTCAATTTTACTCTCGCTATATACTTCTCGTATGTTCTGAGGGTCGATACGCACTGTCGACGCTGTCGGAAGTCCGAATTACGAGTCGACGAATAGGGCACTAACTCTCATTACCTATTAATGTATGCGATATATAATAAAACGCAACAACTTGATTTAGGGAGGTACTGAAAAGATAATATTCATTTATTTCTGCTAAAAGCTTACGATCCATCAGGCCATAATTAATGTAACGTTAGTACAATGAAATGGATTCTATCGACATTTGGCACAGTGGACATAGCATGGACACAGAATGGTTACTTCCATTATCATAGTCTGCATCTATTATATAATAATATGGACGTATATAAATACGTTATGAAGCAAGAATACCGCGTAACCCGAACTGCTACGAACATAAAACCCGGAATACTTCGATGTAATAGGAATTTGAGTAAAAATTAAATTGTGTCAACTGTGGGGTGAGTGATACCAATTATACACTTGGATGACCTATTAGATGCAACTAAAATTCGTTTATTTCTGATAGATCTATACTACCTTTCTGCTAATTGAGATATATATTTTACGACTGCGAATAAAATTTGAAAACTTGGTCATCGCAATGAAATTTATTGGAAAGGAAAATATTTTGACGTACGTTATTCCTATCCTGCAGCAGTTTCCGACTTGTTTTTTATTCGGTTCTTTTGAAATAATTAATAAGGGGCACTATTAGTGTCATCGTCTTAAAAAGAGGTGATTTTTGGGATTTGTTAAAAAGAAATTTAGTCAAGATATCTTTGAAACTTTGAGGATATATTTTTACACATTTCAAGTACGAATACAAAATTTTTCCAAAAAAAAAAGTTGAATATTTAACAAAGTATTGGATATCTCCTATGGGACAAAAAAAAGTGCCTCACTGCTGCAGCGATTGCGGCCTTCACAGTGTCTGGTATAAAAAAGGCGTTAAACTAGAATATTTTCCCAATTAAATGACCTAGAATAGAAATAAAATTTGAAGAAATGAAGCGGAGCTTTGAAAAAAAGTCGAAATTTCGCCCCAAAAACTGCCAGATGTTAGCTTGTCAAAATTACAATTTTTGTGTGATCAAAAACTGGAGGGTCATCGTATAGAAAATTAGATACAAAAAAAGAGAAAAAAAACAGGTCGACCGGATAATTTGTTTTCGAGTTACAACTGCAAATTTAAAAAATGTAGTTTTGAGAAAAACGTGTTTAAAGTTTGAACGTACCGTTCTCACCGATGAACATCTATTTTTTGAAATTCTGTAGCTCGAAAACTACTTAAAAAATATTCTTAAACTTTTAGTATATTATTTTTAAACTATAAACTATCGGGAAATGGGGAAAAGTCGGTATTTTGAAAATTTGAAATGTGCCAATTTTTTGAAATACTGGTGGTGCCTCTTAATTCTTACGCGTTAAAAGTAGACACGTACTTGGTATGCGCGTATATATATATATATATATATATATTATATGGAATACATAATGACTCTATATAAGATGTCAATACAAAGATTTAGCAATAAAAAATAATGAAATTCTATGGCAGGAGTGGTTGATTGAATAAACACAAAGTCCATCGAGGATTAAAGGGGAGTGTAATGCATAAAATTGGGATACCGATGAAGTGACATGCGGATTCTATCGAAAGGGAGAAGATTGAAAATTCAATTAATGGTGCAAAGCAAAAGATACCGCCGCTCATCCAAACCTTTTCCATTGTCGGTTTTGTCCCATCTCACTCTGTCTCTCACCCTTCGCTTTTGACTCTTCCTACCTCGCTCATCCTCGACCTCGGTTTGATCGACATCCTTTTTTTTGTTATAGTATTTTTTTATTTCCGTTTTTTTATCGATGGAATCTGCACAAAATTTATCGAGCTTATGTTTGCACACTGTACTGTAAGTTCTTTGGCAATTAGCTTTTGACCAAACTATTACCTGTATGCACTGCGACCACAAAGTCAGCAAGAGACTTTTCCCGTTGTATTGTTCACCTGTCAATATTGATATTTATTTTTCATTTCGTAGAAATAAATGAATTAAAGTTGTTGAATAAAACTTAGTAATGTTTAACGATGTTCATTTGTTTGGTCACTGGAAGATTATTTGAATAATGAAAGAGGTCTGAGAAGAAACTGAATGCAGACTATTCCATCTGACCCCACTCTGCTGTCGTACGGCCGTGAAAGGCCGCGAGAGCGAGGACGCGTATAACACCCATGAGTCACACTGACCCCTGGGTGGATATATATATATATACACATATATCATTTGCACATAGGATGTGTTCCGGAAACGCTAGAGTTCACGCGTGGAATTCAACGTTAGCCAACGCGAGAGTTAACGGTGACGTTCTTGGACGATTTCCAACAATGTTCAGGCCATGCTCATCTCGACTATCTCGCGATCTTCCTGTCTCGCTTTATCTCATTTCAGTTCAAAAGTGTATAACCCACTAGGGTTAATACCGTATTTCCATTACAATCAACGCGATCTTCCCACTCCTACGATAGATTTAACGAAATCTGATAAACCTACCATTTGCTCAACGCAATCTAACCTTAATCAAGAAAGGGCTCTGGCCTTATTGAAAAAAAATCCCACTTTTTTAGGGCTTGGTTGAAAAAAGGTCTCAATTTCAACAAACTGGTTCAAATTTACATCAACGCTTTTGTTCAGATATCAATATGTGTCTCGAATGTATCGCTGGGCGCTTCTGTATTGCGAGCCTCGTAAAAAAGAAAGAAAAGCTTACAAAGAGAGTGATAAAAAAAAGGAAGGTTTTTTTTATAAATCCGTAAATGTGTATACCGCCCCATCGATCCACGCAGTGGACCGCTGATAGTTTCACTCCGCACTCGCGAATCTATCGGGAACGAGAGGCTTCGGACTACGTACGGTTGCTTCGGTCATCCCGTCGGTCTTCAATTTTCTCGAATCTTGCCACTGGTTATACGGCAAATCTCCTCTCAAACTGCCGGCTATATCGCACCGTCTAGCAGGGATTGAGTTTTCACACAAGCTAAAATGAGACGATTCGTACATACATGTTCGAATTGTGTACGTATATAAGCGAGCGAATGGGAGATGCAATCGTGAGAGGGTAAAGTATATCCTTCGACCGGTATCGACTTTATTTCCTCTTACCCTCTTTCGGTACGCCCACGAATCTCGAGACGTCCTCTCGCTAATCCGATTATAGATCGAAACGAAGAACGATTGCTAGTCTCGTGAATTTATTGCCTATCTCGAATTCTCGCTTCTTTTATACGAAATGAAAAGAAAAAATAAGACGTAGCAATGCGCGAGTGAGGAAAATCGTAGGAAGAAATCCCTGAATCGCTACGAGCCGAAAGTGGGCGCGCACGGCAATCCATTCTTTGGCCTCTCTATCTTCCGTTTAAGCTCGTCGAAACTATCGAGCTCCTGTATGTGGTATACATGGGACATATAGTACGTGTAGGTAGCACCACCTTTCATCCCCGGGGGATATATAAATACATATATACGTGTGTGAGTGAACCTCGCTTGGCAAAGTCCATCGACTAATCTTGCTTGGCAACGATCCAAGGGTAATCAAGCGACCGACGAGCCTACCTTGATCTCGAGCCACCAAACACCTTTACGCGAAATTTTGTGGTTCCAATATATACGTATATACATATATACATATATGTATTTGTGTGTACCCTGCCGGTCCCTTCTGGCGCGCTTCTCTCTACGTTCAACCGCGTCGTAAACACGGCAATTGGTGACACTTATCGACCTGATCACCCTTACCTCTTTCAACCCCTCGCACTCGTTCTCTTCTTCCTGTCCTCGACATTCACGCTTCCGTAAACTATAAAAGCTTACTCGAAATTCAGGTGCACTTAGAGAACACTTTTTTTTCGTAATTTACTTCCTAGACGTAAAATCCATGTAAGTCCTCTTTCCGTAAAAAAATATCCTGCAATATTTTATCCATGTGGGTAGTTTGATTATTTGTTGAAAAATACAAATTGCTTGTAACAGTATTTTGTAATTTCACGTCTGTTAATTTATCAACACTTCGATGTCATCCGTTGGTTCGAAGTTGATAACATCGAGTTCCTCGATGCATTATTATTATTGACAATCTTGCGTTTTTATTCAGACAATTTGGGAATTGAAATCCGTTGGAGTGGATAACAGATTTTCGACGAACGAAATCTTGTTGAATTTCGTTTCTCCCGTTTCAATCTACCACAAAGCTTTCTAAGACTCCTGAGCTTGACGGCTATACAACGGTATATACGGATATATATAGGCCATAGCCTACTATCCGTCTTTACTCTTTGACGCTATAGCAATCCACTAGGACGGTGGCGCTGTTCCAGCGCCGCCAGCCGGAAGATAACGTTAGCGTGGAACAAATATAAAAGGGTATAAAGCTCTCGACGCTTGCGAGAGAAAGCGAATCCGGTGTGATGTATCCGTCTGTTATATGCATAAATAACCACGTCGCCAAGCTCAATGTCCACAAAGTGATGACGGGTTGATGAAAAATTGATCAACGAGACAGAGTTTGTTTCCTCTCTCTCTCTCTATATATATATGAGATTGGAGAATTTAATTGAACGCGAAGGAAGAAATAAATCCTGGAAAAGCTGAATAAATGGGTTACGTATATACGAGGAGAAAGAGATAACACTTCCTCGAGCTGGTAAGTGCTAAATATTCATATAAATTTATCGTGGATAGTTATTATATCGTAGGATTTTTCGTTCGCATCCAGCAGATTAGACACCGCGAATCGCGAAAGCTGAATAGTATTATTCCTAAACGTTTCGTTTCTCTCCCTGCCTATCTCTCTTTCTTCATTCTCCTTTTCTCTTTTATACCCTCTTCGCAATCGCAGCTCTTCCTCGATATTTTCAACGAGGGAAAAAACTGTACGACGAACGAAATTATAACGTTAAAGAAAGAGAAGATAGAAGATACGCGATATAAAAATGGATTCGTATAAGCGACAGTTCTCCATTTCGTTTCAAGTTTACAACCGGAGTGTTCGCCGTCAAAGTCGCTAAAAGCTTTCGAACTCGAGTGTGCACTCGTCGTCGTGGTAAAACTGCAATATGAGAGAGGAGGGTAGGAGGGGGGAGGGGATTGTTTTCCATATATCGTAGTTGCAGAGGGTGTTGCAGGGGTGGTTTGAAGGTGTATACGGATCCACGCACATCCGGATATGTTAATGGCGAAACGGCGAAGGCGAAATGTTTGAACGAAATATATTGGCAAGGTACGACGATGGAGAAAGGTGAGGAAAAAAGAGGGCCACCAGAATACGAAGATATTTGAAAAGGAGGAATATAGTTTCGCGCAACCGTTCCCATTTTTTTCTTTGAAGTTTTAACCTCTTTCTGTTGACGATCGAATGCCGCTGTTGGCTTGCACGAACGGGCGAAAGAGCGAAAAGAAGGACGTAGCGGGTCTTCCGGAACGCGACATCGAGTACTCGATCACAGAGACCTTCTATCGCCAATGGTATAAGTAAAGATGCAGAAAAGAGTGAGCGTGACAAAGCTCTTGCTCTTACAAAGCGGGTAATACTTTGAGAAATCACGAATGCATGGCGAAGACTGAAGAGTGCGGAGAGAATTGTTTCACTTGGACGATCGCCTCTTCGAGATCTACTTCGTTATATCGTCCATTGCGTTTACATTGTTCTGTTTGCAAAATGCATACAGAGAGCGCTCTCTCGATAATATTTGCGCGAAGCGATATCGAACATGTCGCACCAGTGCCAAACGCCCAGGGAGAATTCAAAAAGCTAAGAGCTTTCTTCGTTTATACAATCACTAGACTTGAAAACAACTAGGTTGCATCGTCAATTTTCGAGAAGAGAGATAAGTTAGCTAAACTTGATATAGAGACAGCGAGAAAGAAAAGTAATTCGGGATAAACCCAGTAACACAATCAATCCCATCGGTCTGAAATACTCGTATAATCCATAATTAGAGTTTATATATCGACTGACAAACCATATAAAAATTGCTTAGCTATACGAACGGTTCATTCATGCAAACCGATATCTACCTAGTTTTCCCTGTTTTTAACCCAGGAACGTTGGAGCATAATAGATAAGAATCCACGAACGGTTCGAATGGAAGGAATATTGAGCACAAGGATGAAATGCCGAGGTAGTTATAGGCTGGCTCTTGATGCACTTGAAAGGAATTCGTGAGAATATGAAGATATTTTTTCCTCCCTCCATTTCTATCTTATCGTGAAACTTCGGCGGTATAGTACGCATGCGCTCACCCTTCTATAGCTCAGATATATCTATAACAGCTATAGACATATGAGATCTAGTATCTCGATCCTATACATATATATGCGTATGCTATCTCGTTTTCCAACGGTAGTATACTACTAAATTCTCCGTCGGTCCCTCGCACACATAGTTTAGCGACACCCCCTTCCTTGTTTCCAAGCTAGATCTGCGTTTTCTATTTCTCTCTCACAAGCTCCCTATATAAAGTTCCTCGCGATACGTGCATTACTACTACCGTGACCAGGTGCACGAGTGTGCTGGAGCGCGTGTACCCAACGGGTGGTAAATTCGAGACTTTGGGAGGGCGCAAGTCTTTGAGTAGCGAGCCGGAAGTAAGTTCGCGAAGCTCTAGTTTACGGAACGCTCTCTTAAACTATACACATATATGTGTTTGTACGGTAGGAACAACGTATGTAAATATAGATATAACTTCATATACGTACGATAGTGGCGCATATTGAATTCTTCGGCTAAGATGAAAATGTTTCGTATTTATTTTTGTTAACGAAAATGGAAAATTATCCTGGGTGTGTTAACGCCCGAATGGATCCACTGGGAAGAATAGTAATTGCTTTGTTTCTATTTGAACTACGTATGAAATTCACAAAACTTATAGCGCAATATGGTGAATCCAATATTTTGATACGACGAATTGTTCCGTCGAGATCAAACGACTGTAGTTTTGAACGAATACATTTTAATTTTTTTATAGACAAGCTCTGTTTTGATCTTTTTTTTTTAAATTCTGGTCGACAAACGAGCGATGTTATTAAATTCCAATCATTATTTCCCGAATGATTGTACAAATTCAATATTTTTATTGTTTCCGGGTGAACACACTCGTATCCAACAATACATCCGGTAATTTGATATTTTTCTGAATGTCGCTTGAATTGACGATAAACACACATAAATTCCGGACATAAAGCGCAAATTTGTTAGCATGACGGAAATAAAGAAAAAAAAAAAGAAAAATAGGATAAAACAAAAAATTTATGAATGCCCAAAAGCTTTTCTTCCCTAAGGAAACAAAAGGGATGAAAAAAGAAAATAATGGGCGAGAGGATAACAAATGTATGAAACGGCGAACGTAACGTACAGAGGGAGAAGAAAAATGGACGCAGTCGTCTCTTCGTCACCGCAGCCGCCAGAGGGCACCAACGAGGACAACGGGCAGTAGCAAGCGCACTAACCCTCTCCAGCATTACTGTCTCTCAAAGTTTCAAATTCTCAGAGCCGTTGCTGCTGCTGTTACTGCTGCCGCTTTTCCTTCTTTCTCGTCCAAGTTTCCCACCCAAATAAACGCGCAGCATCCCCCATTCGCCCCTAGCGCCTATACTCACTCATCCACGTTCGCACACATTCATTTCCTCGCCTCTTTCTTTCTCTCTGTCGTATGACTCTCGTTTTATGTGCTGGAGGGCAGCATATAGTGAGGTCGTAAATTCACCGCGGAAACGTTTTCGCCGACGGGGGTGGGAAACTGGGTGGGAGTGGGCAAGGAAATTGTATCTATATATGTATATGTATATCTGTGTATATATATGACGCATCTTGCGCCAGAATGCTTCTTTCAAAACCCCCCTACTTTTTTTCTCGCCCCATTACTCGCAGTTGACGTTAGCATCAAATTTCTATTGCAGCCCACGGCCAAACTTACATGCCTATGTATATATAAGACCACAATACGCACGAATCAATCACAGTTCGGGTCTCATAAATAGTTTCTCACGCTGGTTGATTAATGATTGAGATTTTTCGACTTGCATTTAAATAATGAAAACAACCAAAAGCGTTTAAGCTGATTTGATGATTAAAACGATAACGAATAATTGTAGTGATAAAATATTGATAAGTCTTCACAATAGAAATGAGTTTAGCACGATTTTCCCGCATTGCTTTTAAATCTTTACCCCTCAAAAAGCATCAGTCTCAGTTTAACGTATCAAAAATAATTGGAATTAATGATGATTTTATAACGAATATTAACGCGTTCGTCCATTAAAAATGCAGTTATAGTTTGTTCGAGCCAATATTTTACACAATTCATTAATACTTATTTCGATCGAGGTTTATCATTAGATACATTTATTTCGAGCGTAAGGCCAGTTAAGAGCGTGTAGGGTTTGTTTCATCGCGATTCAGCGAACGCATATCTACCGATAAACGTGACCGATACGATTATTGTTCATTGTGAAAGAATCAAGCCACGAGTCGTATCGTTACGGAAGATCGCGTATAGGTTTTCGAACGGCTTGAATAATATAATAGATAAAACTGTGCGGGATCTAGCACACGCGTCGACGTTTCGTTCCAGCTGGCAGCCGGCCTCTCGGCAGGCCCGCCCTTCCCGTACAACGGTCCCGCGCACGTTGTTCCGAGAGCTTTTCTGAGAGAGAGAACTACCATTGCCCGTCACGAAACATCGATAAACCATACAGCGGGAGAGACGGTGATCGGAATCACCGGGGGAATTTCGCTTTGCCACGTATCGTGATAGAAAGGGAAAGAGAGTTTGCGAAAGGGGAAAGGGGACGAATGGTGGACGAGTAGGAAGCGGAGGAAACGCGGCCTCTTGCGCTGACCCCGCGAGCCACTGGCCGATACACTACCCCCCCCCCCCCCACCCCGTTTTGCACAGTCAACGTGGCGCATACACAACGCGCGAATATACGGCCCATCCGCGTCGGTACGTAACACACGTCGGAAACATTCGCGCAAGCTCGACCGCAACGCGAGATATTCGGGCACTTGTGAATACAAATCGATTTACCGTTTTCATTCGGTTCGCGCATCACAACTTTTTTTTACTTTCGTCTATATATGCGTTGCGTTTCAACTGACGCATCTCAATGTCTATTTTTTCATCGATTACTTTCTTTCAAGCTCGATGCTCAAAATTTCTTCGGGTTTAATATTGGAATACTCGTCATACACGATCGCGCACGTTTATGGGATCTCAACGATGGTGTTAGGTGTACTGACAATATCGCAATTCTTTGAATTTGAATTTCTACGAGACTTGCTAATTCTTGTACGTGATGCTGCGAACGACTCGGACGGTACGGTTGCGGATGAACTCATCTTAATCGATTACGGCTGATGTTGCATTAACTTAATTTGCGTAAGTTATTTATTTTCAAACTCGATTCGTCAGTATTGCAAATGGGTTAACTATTAATAATAAAACCTGTAGATATTCTATTAAATATTAATCTTTTATTAATAACGTGAGGAAGACCCATCTACTCTCCTTAAGGATCTCTGAGAGACTAATGACTCGTCAAATGAACTAAGGAACAGTCGCTAAGCAGAGCGACAAATTCTAACGCCTTTTTCATTGTCTCCTATGTGACGTTGTCCTGCAAGTTCGGACGCGTCTCCACGGTTCCCCGTGTGGCGCAGTCCACAAAGAGCGATCCAATTCTCCTCTCTTTCCTCCATGATGTGTCGATTTGTTTTTGTTATCTGATACTTATAGTATACATAAATATATTTCTTATTTATATGTTATGAATCCAATAGACGTTAGATTCGAGCAAATGACAATAACAAAAAATAGTAAGAAAATATGAATTTAAAAAATATCAATGAAAAATCATCTCTACGAGTTTGTCCGCTTGGGCGATTATTTCTCAGTTGTAAAAATACGGCGTCTAGTCTGCTAGGTTCACCGCTATACGACACGCAAGACGTGTAATATCGTCGCGATAATGCAGCGTCGGATGTCGGGCAGTCCGAAAGCCCAATTTCGTAATCCAACACCCTCAAATTTACGAGGGCTTCATTCCACGGGCGTTGGTCTGAAATGAAGCACGGAACAAGATGCACACATGTAGCAGGGTGAGAGTTAGTGCAGCAAGAGCTTGTAACAGAAGGAAGAAAAAAGGGCGATAGAGGCGAGGAGAAAAAGACAGAACGAAAGTGTTTGAGGGGAGAGAGAGAGAGAGAGAGAGAGAGAGAGAGAGAAGTCGCAGCGAAAAGGAAGGCGAGGGAGGTTTCTTGGCAGCGATAACCTCGACGGGGGCAAAGCCCGCGTAGCTCTCGGCGTGTATACATACATTATAACGAGAGTGAACCGTGCGCCATCACGACCGCGCCATTAGTCGCGGGTGCCTCCCCCTCCCATCTCCCTTCACGGTTTTCTCTTTTTCCTGCTATACCGAAAGAGATTCAAAAAAGAAAATCTTGAATCTTTCGTCTCGCGCGATAAATCACCCCACTTTTCCACAGTTTATGCACACCAAGAGAAAAGAAACGAAAAAAGGAAGCGAGGGAAACAATCGGTGTTCGTCGAAAGGATTGTGTTTACAAGGAAAAGGATTAAACGACAAAATAAAATAAAAATCGATGTTCTAGTATTGAAATAGCAAATAACTTGGATCGAGAAACGAATAAAATGTGAAACGACTTTCGAACTAACGTTCCCTAATAATTGGAATAATAATAATGGAAATAATAATAATAGTAATAATAACAACAATGATAATAGAGCAATGCTGAAAATGCAGTATAGTTCGTCCTCATTCATACCGAAGATATCTCCGGCGAAATGTCGAGAGTAAAAGCGAATGAAGGATTGACGTTGGTCGATTACGTAAATAAGACCGTCTCGAGCATTTGCGTTGTAAAGATTCAAGCTCAGAAATGTTCGGCAAACCACCCACTTGCTCGTCTTAGAATTCAGAGAGAAAGAGAGAGATAGAAAGAGAGGAAGGAGATGACTGAAACATCGTAGTACTCGCCAATTTAAGAGACACATTCCTCATCGTTATGAGAAGGGCGAGGTGATAAGGTTACTCGACGGCGTACGTACAAAGCTTCATCGAACATAACCATGGACCTCGACGTGCTGTCGGATCTATAATATTTTTATCATCTATATAGACGAAGGATCGCACATATAACTTAATCTGTGAACAGCTAAACGCATTTAGTTCAGAGAAACCTCGGATGTAAAGTTTACTTTTGTAAGTCCCGACTTTTAATCGCCTTAGAACGTTTACGAAGAGATAACAAGAGCGCGAATGAAAAGAGAAAGGTCTTCGTGTCTCAAAACGGCTTTCTTCGAAGTGACAAAGCATAAATAAAATTACGCGATTCATCTATAAATGTCTCATTTTTTTTAAATAATGCCAATAATCAAAATATTGATTCATTTTCCACAAATTTGTAGCGAGCGATCCATTTTTTCTTCCTAAGGCTTTCTAATCTATGGAGCATTTTTTAAAAAATCAATCAATTTCACGTAAACAAATCGATTTTGTTAGAAAATTTTGTTCATCGCACTGTCTACTTAACTATATCACGCGTATGATGATAGAAATGCAACAAAAAGAAGCGTAGGTACGTATGGTGCTTTGCCAAGTCGTTAGTAACTATGAATATCCCAATTTGGCGGCTCACTTCCAGCTATTCTGTTTTGATATACGCGCGAGGGGTTGGCGTTACGTGCGCGCCACGTATATCTATATATGTGCATTTTTTCCGTTATTTATTTTTAGCTCTGACAACACGGGGAGACGGGAATTCGGGAAACCACGTAGCGCGTACGTAACTTTTAACGCCTGAACGTGCTTCTGGGCTTGGCCCGACGGGAACGCGCGAAATTATGTTTCGATGTACGTGAGGAAGCGCCGTCGTGTATAACGATGTTCTACTCGTATAAACGTATGTATATGTGTGTGTATAAGACTTTGAAGAATACACAGAAAGAGCTTTATGCGTTTTCTTTCGTATGCGAAGACTTACGCATTCACGTACATTAAAACGACGTGCGTGTCTCTCTTTCTCTCACTTTTGGTAGAGAGTGAGAGAAAATACCAAGAGCAGGCGCGAGACTTATTTTCAGGCCGGATAAGACCCGCTCACCCTCTCTTTCGTGTAGCCCTGCGCAGTCTCGTTCGTCCAAACTTCAGCGAAAGTCTCGCCTCTCTCGTCCAACCAGCTTTTCTCCTTCCACTCCTACTGCCATACGTGCTATTTGAGCAGCCGAGACACTAAAAGAACGGTTGAAACAAAAAAATCCGTTTTCCGCCACCGGTGAGGGACACAAACCCTCCCCGAAGTCGTAGACCGGGCGAGGAATTTGCCGTCTCAGAACGTGCCTCCCTGGAAAATACTACATTCGAGAGGGGTAAAATGTCGTTTGGAAAGAGAGGGGGAGGGGGGCAGAACAGAAAATACGGGATTGATGGAAATTCAACAGATGCTCGCTCATTGACGACGATCTTTTCTACGATGACGACACTTCGTTGCAAACCACGAAAAAATATCAGATGGAATTCGATACTGAAAATAGTCGCGATCCAAAAACGTGAGAATCCATTTTATTACAATTTAATATGAAACCAAAATAAAGCTAACAGTTTTCAAAATGCAAGATAATTCTGTTTTTATAAATAAATGATGATAAAAAGAACCGATTTTTTATCAGTTCTTTTATTTTTAATGTGATGCATTTGTAAACATGACTAGTTGAACCACCCAATCGCGATGCTAAATTTATAATTGATAAATGGATTAGAAATGGAATATAAAAAAAGGAATTCAATTATTTAATATTTTTAACCGTCGAAACCGGGAGAACAAAGGCAGGCGACGAACTGTAACATATATGTACATAAGTGCAACAACGTAATTTCGAGTACTTAAAATTGCATGTCGACTAGCCGAAGAAAGGAATAGAAGCAAGCAATGGCTGGAGTGGTCACGGCTCAAATAAGCACAATAAATTCTGATGTTTCCTTTGAGCACGCCCATAAACACGTATATATGTGCAGAATAGAAATGGTGGATGAACACAGAGAAAGAAAGTTCACGAACGAGCTATACACATTCAGAAGGATTCGAGTGCCGAGGTAATATAGCGTAGATAGGTCGAGAAATCGCTCTTGTCCACGAGAAGGAAAAACTGGCCGGTGGTGTACGTACCGGACAGCCTGAAGTTAGAATAGTCCACCAAACCGAATAATTGAACGCCATCACTCGTTTCGTTTCGGTCCACGCGCGGCAAGAGTCGACGCTCAGTTATTCTATTAAGTCGACATCCCTGCAATGGTATAAAGGAGTCGAGAGCTAGCATGCGGGGTAGGTAACTAAAATACTTGAATGGGGAGAAAGTTCTCCGGGGCTCGTCGAGGATACGTTCGAGGAGTTGAAAATCCATTAACAAATGAGACCGAGGAACTATAAATTTTGTTGCTGGGTAAACTCCATTTTGCGAGTTGGATACAACGAAGTGTAACAATGCTACGCGGTAGATACCGCCATATTATCCCAAATAAATTATTTCAGGGAAAAATGCGAGTAGACATATTGGCAGAATCGATTCCCGAAAATGAAATGGAATTATCAATTTCATTCGATTGGCAGGTATGTTCTGAGAAGATCTCGGTTAGCATGTTGATTCGTCACGAGGAAAATATCATCCTCACGAGTTTTAAATTAATACAGTTATCACCGTCGGGGGACATCACGTTCTCGCCCTTGCTCTTTATAAATACATACCGGATCCGCGCATCGATCCGTGACTACCGAATATGAGTCAACGTTGGAGAAATTGAATTTTACCAGTCGACCGAAGTTTCGAAGTCATCGAGCACAAGCTTACAATATGTATCAGTCACGAACATACGAGGAAAGTGTTGGAAACTCGGGATTCAGGAACACCGATGTGTTCATCGTAGCAGGACGCTGTTCCAGTCTCGACCCAAACGGTATACGCGCGCATATACCGAGAAGAACGTGCACTGGTTTCTCTCATGCTGCACTGACATACCTACCTACACGCTTGTACCGGATTCGTCCCCCCGCAACTTCTGGACGGACGACCACGGGACAATATAGAATAAGTCTTTCAACTCTTCCGTCCAACTTTCCTGCCCACAAGTGCAGCAGATAACGCCCAAGGGTTGAGCAGCCTGACCAAGCATAGTGAACGTGTCCCATGCTATGTTTACTACACCAAAGCTATTTCAACACGGTGGAAAAGAGCACGAGGTTGAGAAAGGGCGCGTGATGGAGGGAGAATGCGCAAGAGAGCTAGGGACGAGATTGAGAGGGAGAGAGAACGGAGAAGACAAGAGAAGGAACAGAATTGAACAATAGCACAGAGAATAGTTTCGTAACGACAATCCGGAAACAACTTTCTACCAACTTTGTGGGGGTTAGGGCCGGGCAATACCGCGGAATGGCTTCATTGTGACGCGTTCCTTCTCGAATGGTTGAAGGATCTGACACTGTTAGCTCCATAGTCCTACCAATCGCGAGCGTCTGATTACTCGATGAAAATGTGCCGAATTGCGATAAAACGAGAAGGGAAGAAGTTAACGAAAATCGCCGAAAGAGAAAACATCTAACGTACTAGTTCGTTGTCCTTTCCGTCAAATACTCCGTCAAACATTCCCATCAACGAATTCTCAGGAGGTTGAATATCGAGGTCGAGTTAATTTGGGCTTGTTCGACGTCGAGGGACGAATTTCTCGAGGATGTTCGTCGATAAGGGAAACGAGGGCCTGAACACCGCGGGTGCAAACGATGGAGTAACGGAAGATATGAGAAGGGTGGAACGCGAATGCTTGTGCAGACACGATGGTATTACGGTCCTTTTAGCGTCGCTATAGCGTGAAACCGGTGAGCAACGCTCCGAGACTGCTCGAACCGCGGGCGCATGAAGCGCACAACAGTTCGAAACGAGGCATCGCTATCCGATGTCCATAGGGTATGTCTGGGGCAAAGCTGCATGAGGGGATGAATCGGACAGTCGTGAATTTACCCTCGAGGCTCGCTAGCGACGATATTACACGACGAGGATTGAAGAGGACGATGGAAATCACTGAACCGGCACGCGATATGTCACGAGAGGAGTTATGACGCACCAACTGCGTTCCAACTTCATCGATTTTAGCAACGATGAACTCCTATAAACGCTTGGCTCCCGCTTCATGCTTCAACTTTGAATTGAAAGTTTTCACCGTGGGTCCTGCTGAGCGGGGGAGATGCATATCGCAGGCACTTCTCGAAAGATGTTTCCCTGGGTTATGAGTACGGGAGATTCTATAGGGCGGCGTGAAACTGCGTCTCGTGGCCGGGTGTGGCCTCTTTCTCTCTCTCGATTACGAGGCAATTCCCCCATTGACAATACCCGAGCGAGATTCACCGGCGCCGAGTGCTCCGGCGGTGGAGGGCTTGCGATGGGAATGAAGGAATCATGGAGAGGATTGGTCGGCGAGCACCAGAAATTGAACGAAGCTGTTGGGGGCGTGAGGCAGAATCGTTCGAGCAGAGACCAACAGTAGTTTCTCGCTCGTTCTTCACCGGTTGCGCACTCCGTGCAACTATCTTTCCTACGGGTATATACCGTTGAGCTTGCATTGTTCCCTACGTGCCTTCGGGAAGACCTTATGGCGAAACTTTGTCGACGCTAAGATCTCTGGGACGAAGCGAACCAAGGACGATCCACCCGTAACGTGTCAGTATTCGCAAGTTTACGCTACGAAGGGATACCTGCTTTGACCGGAAACTCCTTTTATAGGGATATTTCTCGGTAACGGTTGGAAACCTTCGAACAAAATACCTTACCTACTTGCTTGAACCCATTTTCACGGGAAAGATGAGATTGGGCTGTCGCAAGATGTTCTTGAATATATCGGTGCTCGCGCCAAGAAGCCATCGAGAATCGGGGACTATCGACTGATGGTGGATTAAGGGATGAAAGCGATGCGCTTCTCCAAAACTCAAAACTTTATCATCGATAACTTTTCATTATCTCCGAAACGGATGATCAAAGAAAGAGCAATTGATGACAAAAAAGAAATCCCAAAATTCGATTTTTATGTCAATTTTCTCTAGTTTGAAACTTTTTCAACCAAGCACCTAGATCCCATATCACGGATGGATACGATAAATCTCGTTCGAGGAATGTCAATTTCTACTACGAAAAGTTTCGCGCCCCAGAGGTCGCGCGACGCAAAGTCCAGTCTACTCGGCAACCTCAAGGACCGCGCGGAATTTCGCATCGCCCACAGAGAGAAACGAGGGTTGTGCGGTGGGTCAGTTGGCTTGGTTCTTTGAACGAGAGGGTGGTGAGGAGAAGGTGAGAGCTCGTGTTCCGCGGCCATGAATACGGAACCACGCGCGAGTCGGAATAAAAAAAAAGAGAAACGGCGCGATATCGTTCCCCTTCGTCAGCTCCCGAGTGTGCGACCCCCGCCATGAGCTCAGTCGCTATATACTTCCTATATATCCATGCTGTGTACGTTGGAAGTATAGCGTGGCACACAGTAAATCTCCGCCTTTTCCGGGCAAAACGGCCAGAAACCCTTGGAAAAATTTAATACCGCGAGGTCGCGCGCACGCTTACGTGCATGCAGTTTATATTCCGAACTACCCTCCCGCCGGCACCCATCCACCCCATCGCCAATCCTGCAAATAATTCAGGTAGTCATTTACGCCAATTCTACCTTCCGTAGTCAACCCACGTGATCGAGCAAGGCGAAAAATATAAATCGCACTGTTTTCCCTTAAAGAACAAATTAAAGATAAAACAATTTTTTTAAATTTGAATTTCACTATTTTCAAAAGAGATCGAGTATCGTTTTGGTAAAATGAATTTCTGGTTCGTTGGAATACTTCGAACACTAACTTCCCAGGATATTGGCAAATTTGAATGTACCCGAAGCTAAAATGAAATCCGACGTACGGTGAGACGTTCTAAAAATCCTATGTGCGTGTTCCGTTAAAGCACACGTAGGCATATTCAGAAATTGTCGGGCAATACAATATATACACATATATAGTGTAATGGTTGGCATCGATCAAACCGATTCATATCGCCACTGGTAACGAAACTGGTTTGAGTTAAAATTATTATGATGAACTATAACGACAATTATGACCGTAAATAACGAGCTCTTGTCGCTGGTACTAGTTGCAAAGTCATGGTAGTATCGCTGCCACTGCTATTTACATATATATGTATATTTATATAAATAAGTATTTATATTCTCATATAGTACAACCCTTTGTGCCGCTGCGCTACTGTCTCTTTTCCCGAGAGAAATTATAATATTGTTCCAGGATGAATATCCTTCTCACATATATATTCTCTAGGCAAAATATGTAAGTGACCGGAAGCTTGGAAACGTTGGTGAAAGAAGCTATGGGTGACACGCGACTCTCACGACAACGTCCAAGCTCTCTCCCCTTCTATTTCCCTATAGGTAGCGTCGATTGTACACGGAGGAATGAGAAAACCGGTACGGTCGCGTGAAAAACGTGACACGTAATAACGAAATGTATAAAACACCGAAAGCAAATAATCACTATACATTATGCACGTAATGAAGATAATTAACAAGCGACGATAAAAAGTGTTACAATATTTAACGTTTTTCTCGGATTCGAATAATCGCTTCGTCGAATCTAGGATGTTCTCTACTTTTGAATTCACGAAGGTAAAAATCCACGTCACGATGGATTTTAAACGAAGGTTTCTTTAAGTCGCAATTTTTCTCAGAAAACGTGAAAGAAATATTCCAAGTAATATTTCACACGAAGAAATAAATTCTTCGAAAAATCCACGAAAACAATAACCTCGGAGAAACTTCGATTCTTCTTTCAATACCGTTGGCACTCTTCGATGCGAAATAAGAACATTAGGTCGGAGATGATAAATTCGAGTATTTTTTAACAAGCGTGAAGAAATAAAAGGTGCATTTGAATTTTCTCGGTCCTCTTGCAGTGTTTATATAAGCGTGCATTCTCCGATGCATTTTCATCCATCTCTCGATCGTCCTATTCTCTCTTCGCTACCTACTGTTCCATTCTTTCGTACGAAAAATTTCGCCTTATCCGGTGCAACCTGGGCATCTTTGCTTCCACGGTACATTCAGTCGCGACACGAACAGAGGTGTCCGAGTTTCGCACCGAGAGGACGCATGGTTATAAATCATTCCAAGTACCTAGAGACGCGTGTGATAGCACCGAGAACGCAATACGATGCCATGGATGCTTGCACACCGGCTTTCTCGGGCGGAAAAGATGTATCGACGATTCTCAATGTACCGACACGTTTACACACGACTCTCCTGAATCCTTCGACGAACTTGCATCAGTCTCTCTCTTTCTCTGTATCTCTGTCTTCGTCCCTTTCACTCTGTCGTCTCTTGACTGTTTGCTCGCGTGGTATGGTTAACATGAAAAACCTTTAGCCGTACGATACGATCGAATTCGCGTACGTATGAGCGATCTGTCTTAAGTTAGAAGTGTCGCTGTCGTTCGGCACGATACGTTTCCTTTTGCAAAACTGCGTTTTGCAACGAGAATTATTACGAGTAGACACATATGGGCCTTTCAACGTTGGCTCAAAAATTGGGAAATATTTGAAAGAAACATGT
>JAPYZT010002841.1:0-14154 GCA_030522965.1 Tryphoninae sp. A BG-2022a
TGGCACGCATAGGGGCAAGGGAGATACCAAGAGAGTGGGGGTCAGCTGATGCGTCGAGTGTGTGTGGCACACCGATATGTTGCCGCGCGCTCTACAGCCTATAAGGGGAACTACATTTTCCTTGCCAAAAGTTAACACGGGCCCTGTTGTTCCATGTACATCTATGTTCTCTGATACTACGTCTTATTTCTAACCCCGCTTTTCCTTTCCTCCTCGCCTTTCTCTCGCACGCTCGCTCACTACTCTACTCGCCATTCGCTCGCTCGCCTTCCTCTACTTTCTCTCTCGCTCGCTTGCCTTTACATTTTCCTCGCCGCCTTTCTTTCTCTCTCCTTTTCACCCTTCCTTTTCCTATTCTCTACTTATCTATCGCCCTTCTCTCCTCTCCTTCCCTCCTTCTCCCGACTTCCGTTTCCTCTCCATTCGTCCATTCCTTCTTTCACTCCCTTATTTTCTCTTCCCCCTCCTCGTTTCCCTGTTCCCCCTTTTTCTTGTGTTCTCTTGCTTCGTCTATTTCCTTCCTCCACTCCTCTCCTCCCCCCGCCTCACTCATTATTTCTCATATCCTCTCTCCTATCCCCTTACTCTCTTCTCTTTCTCCCTTGCACCTATCCAACACGTGCTTCCACGTCTCTTCTTCTCTCCTGCACATTCTGTATGTCCTTTCCTCCTCCTCCTCCCAATATTTCCCTTCCCTCATTTCATTCCCTAACCTATACCTTGTTATTCTCCTATACCTTTTCTCTGCCCAGCCTGCACTTAGATATTTTGATACTCCCCCCCGTCCTTACCTCCCTATACCACCTATTGTACGTTGACTCCCTAATCCTCTCCTCTCTTTCTTCCTCTTGCCCCCCCCCCTGTCCTCCTCTACTTTCTCATATCCTACCGCCTCTGTCCCATTTTAGTCTCTCCTTTTTCTTCCGTTCTCTTTCATCTCTTTTCTCTCCTTCTCCCATTTCGACAATCGCTCTCCCCCTCCCTTTCCCTTTTTTCTATTTCCTCTAAGCATTCTCTTGCTATCTCACTTCGTTCTCCTCTTTTCAGCTTTTCTTCATATCTCCACACCCTCCTTCAAGTTTAAAACTTAAAAATCGCATTCAAAAATACGTAAAATAATTTTTCCATATTTTTTTTAAAGTAGATACAAAAATGAAAATAAAAAAAAATTAATTTGGCCTACTATTAAAGAAATTATGAGCAAAAAAGCTCAAAAAGAGCGATTTTTTCAAAATTCGATATCTGTTGAACGGGTAATCAAAAGAATTTAAATATTGACCATGAATAGTTTTTCGATAGGTACTAAAAAATATCAAAAAATTGAGAAAATAGAAAAAAGTTTTTGTATCTGGCCCCTTTCCTGTGGAATGACCCATAGATATCGGTAATGATATTTTTTTTACAATATTGATACGATACATATAGATACTGTTCGACCTTTCGACCGAGGTGGCGCGGCATGTGTGTGTGTACACCACTCTACATCATTAGAGTTCAGCCTGATTGCGAGCGCTCGGAGGGGTGGGGCGTGGCGCTCGTGTTAAACACATCGACCGCTCGACCGGCTCTAATAGTACGAAAGCCCACGACTAAAACCATGCATCATCGTTTTACGGCCAACACCGTATACAATCGTTAAATTAGATGATTCTGAACGCAACTAGTCGGGTATTAACGGATAAAAGTGTAGCATCAAGATGAGAGACCATTTCTGCTATGTCAAAAAATAAAAGCAGTCGGCATCATCACAATATGTCTGATATTGATAATGTACATAGATTTTATCATTTTGTCACGAAAAATATGGTTTTCAGCCATTTTGCGCGTAGCAACTGGCCTGACCGTATTTTCAAAAATGTCAAGAAATTTAGCCAACCTGTATCATAGCAACTTGGCTAATTTGTTTTTGAACCTTTAGTATGCATGCCAAGATTACTAAAATACTATTTTCAGACATTTCCAAAGTCGCCGATAATTTCAAAAATGAAAAAAAAAATTCGGAGTCATCTCACGAATTCATCAGTGTGTTGTACACTCCCAGTCCTTCAACTTTAGTTCGGTAGTTTCAGGTAAGCGCTTTATCAATTACTATCTAAGAATTTAGCAGTTACAACTTTTTCATTGGCTTCATAGACTTTATTTAATAGCAATTTTTTTACATCGGGGTAACTTATTTCATCATGTCCAATAATTTCCAGACAGATTGCTACGTTACCGATCGGTGAAATCTTTTGACATTTTCAAAACGTTCTCAAAACATAAAATGCTCGCATTTTCATCTGAAAACTGTTTTTTCACATTAAGAAATCCGAATTAACTTGTAACAAAGATTTTCAGACGGGCTGCTATAAGTTTTTTGTCCCATTTTTAATTTTTCAAAATGGCCTCTTGTTTAGGCGCTACACTATTAGCGTCTTAAAAATCTTTTTTTTTCGGTGTTTTAGTGCTAACGTTCCACTACATTCCGAAAATCAGACGTATCAGACTGTAATACAGGTCGTCAACATTTTTTGACATTTGTAAAAATGCAGTCAGGTCAGACGCCACACAGAAAATTTCTGAAATTATTTTTCTTTGTTCATACTAATCCCATGTATCGATTTTATACGGTTTTGGCCATAATGCTATGATGTCAAAATTTTGATCGTGGCCTCTGGTACTATAAGGTCACTCGGTCGTGCTTGCATTTGTTTACCATGAATACTGCACGCTCCGTTCCGCAGAACGCTGAGTATACATACCTGCCCGCGCACACATACTAGTTTAACACCACCAAGAACATCGAATCGTGTTCTTATTTAACATGCACCACATAAATATATGTGTTCCAGACCGCAGCACGCTGTAATTATAAATCGGACAATAACCGACCTGCCATTTGATTACATTTTTTTGAGTCTGCCCGGCGACGCCCTTGTCTACCTCCGTAGTTGGATCAGCTTCAAACTGTGGATGTTAAATTTATTGAGTATTTATTAGGCAAGTAATCATCACTTATTGGTAGAGTAGGTAAGTTCTTCACTAAACGGTTCCACGCGACAGGTTGCAAGCTCAGCGAATTCACTATACGAATAGCGTATACGCTATTATGTGACCTACAATTTTAGGTCTAACGAATTGGCACGTATACACAACAATATTCTGGATGAATTTGCCAAGATCGGGAACTCAGAAGAACATAAAAATGTCAGATTGTGCCCGATCTTGACCAGTTGCTTTGATCATGTACGAGTATCGCAAGTAACCGTGGTTACATATCAAGTAGTAAACACGAAATCGAGCGAAGTTATGCTAACGATTAAGAATGCAAGAATTATATTGTACGGAAGTCGACGAGAATTATAACAAGCATCCGTTCTCTAACCAACCAGATTCTTATTTCACCAGAATTCATTGATAACATGCAGTAGGCACTTCTTGAATTACGCCTTGGGAGTTGTTTTTTATACGCAAACACTTATATACAAATCTTAAATCACATTTGGTTTTTATTTATTCATTTATATAGGCCCTGTATTAAATAGTATACTGTATAAAAATATAAATATATAGGCCCCTTATATGTTGTATCCCAAAATTCCTCGGTCGTTACGCATGCAGTGGTTGGTGCGAATATTGAGGTAAGTACGAGAAAATAAATTTCTCATGCATTTTCAAAACTTTTCGTAACCTAAAAAACCAAAGTTAGGAAAATTTTCTGTAGGAGCAACTTGTGTTGTATTGTATGAAAAAAATCTATACTTAACTTCGAATAATGTTAATAAAAGTATGTTTATCGAATTTCAACTACTTACATCGGACAAACAATTCCCAAGATATTACAGACACCGCATTGAAAAATGTAGTTTGAAGAAAAGTCCAAAAGATAAAATTATGCCGTGGATTATGTGGCGCCACAGGTAAAATACCTAAACGTCGATAAGAGGGATAATCTAAGGGATTGTTACATTGCCGATGGCTTAAATTATTTGTTACGCTTAGAGTTATAGAAAAATATAATAAATATCGAATTTCGAAAATTTCTGGGCAGCATTACCTGTTATATTAGCGTCAATTCCAATTATGCTTTCTGATAGATTACAACAAATCTTTATGAGGTGGAACATTTAACACGATTGTGAATAAGCGAAATATTCTACTATCGATAAAGAAGGATTGATTAACTGTTGGACAATAAAAATTCCCGCAACGCAATATGAGATATAAATTTAATAGACTTCGTCAGTTATATGATAATATATGAGGCTCGCAAACGCTAGTATCGAACAGCAAACGAAGATGTCGCGAGGCGTGAAAGTCTAACGCAGTATGATATCTAGAGGAGAAAGTCTTAGCAAGAGCTTCGTACATTCGAGATACACTTTAGACTTGGTATTACTATTACGTTTTTTTAGTATTCCGATAGACCCATGTTAGCGTACGATGGTCTGGTTGGTTATGACGGAAGCCAGGATATCGACGACCAGTCCACGTTACAGTCACAGTCGAAATTTTCTAATAACATACATTTGCTTAATTACTGCATATTCCTCGATTATTTTCAAATCGGGCTTTGCGTTTTGTGAAATTTTGGTTTGTGTCATTTGAAACTTTGTCGGTGAGGTACCCTTATTTACGTGGGTGAAAGCTTCGAATAAAAAGAAGCTCGTATGGGGAATACAGATTTGGCATGTGAAATCCGAAATCCCTTAATAAATAACTGTTGAACATTTTGCATTTTTTATTGGATTAAGATGTATACGAAGTACATTATATTTTTTTCCCAAATGCGTAGATAATTAATTTGTAAGATTTTTTCTAAGATGCCGTGGATACCAATAAATTATACATTTGCGTAGTTCCGTTATTGTAGACTTTTTTACTTTGAGAAACGAAGTGACCCACGTAGCAAATGAGCAAAGTAAGGAAAGTATGCTGAGGAAATGAGAAATTGTGGAGAAAGAATAGAGTATTTTTTCTTATGAAATTTGGTATCCTACCTCAACTGAGGTTATAAAATAAAAGAAAACAATAATTTGCAAAAGGCCCTGGTTGGGGACGGCCCTGGGTGTCGCCCCGATACGAGGAACCCGGGAAATCCGGACATCAGACTACGTTGCGTTTTCCAGATATTACGTCACTGGCGGCTGGTGGCTGTGCGGCCGGCGCGTTTCTCCGGGCGTTGGGCGGCGGGCGGGTGGGCGAGCGGGCGGATAACCGCGAGAGAGAAGAATCGTTTCTCTCGTCAGTCGGGTCTCGACCGTCGTCAACGTTTATACACGACGACGACGACGCATACGATTAAGAACAAGATAGACCAAAACTCGTCGTGCTGCTGTTGCTGCTCACGTCTACGAGACCGCGCTCGCGGGTGTATTCACCATACATATGTGTATATATATATATGTGTGTATTTAATATATGTATGTATATATATATATATATATATATATATAATTTTGTTCGAATACGCTGGTAGTACCGGCCACCCTCTGCCCCGGTATAACCGCCCGATATATCCCGCCACGTTCCGAACGCCTCGCTCTCCGCTTCATCCCAACACTCGCGGGGCTTGAACGGCCTCGAGCGTCGAACGTGGTGTACATATATACATGTATATAAATACAAACATATCGCGTTGTGTTAGTTTTCCATGTGAAAGAGATACGCGGCAGCGGGAGGGGGCAAGAGGGGAGCGTGGTAAAACCGCGAGGGTGTTTTCCTCCTTCTTTCCCTCTGCTCCTTCGCTCTCTTTCTCTCTCTCTTTCTCTCTCTCTCTCTCTCTTTCTCTCTCTCTTTCTCTCTCTCTCTCTCTCTCTCTCTCTTTCCCTCCCTCAACTCTTTCTGTACAATAAGGTACACCACTGTCGACAATGCCGACGCCGATACCAACGACGAAAAGGTTATGGTGGACTCGGCTCTAGCCGTGCCTCACCCGTCCATTTTTTCTACGGTTCGAAAAAAGGAATCGGCAAAAAATACGGCCCGTTATCTTCAAAAAATCGTTTTCCTTCTCGCGCGATCGACCTCTTTGCGATAATGGATCGTGGTCTCCGTACTTACCCATTTTCCCCTCCAGTTGTTACTCGCCCGGAGATTTCACTCTTATGAGCTTTTATGAGAGCCGAGCAGCTCCCCTTATTCGTTTACCGCAAACTCCCAATATATATAGATTATATGTATACACATATGTACAAATACATGTATGTATAAAGTTTAGAGACAGCTGGTCGAAAAGCCAACGGAGAAATGGACCGCGTATAGCATCAGTGTGTATCGAGTGATCGCGAGAGAGCAGCATAGGTGAGAGAGTAGTGCGCGAACGACATAAACAAGCGAGTGGCCTCTCATTTTTACTCGTATCCCGATTCCGTGGAATTACTCGTGATTTCGTTACATCGACATCTTACCTTTTCTTTTCTTTTCTTTCGTTAATACTCCGTAATAATCGTAACCGCAATAATAATAATAGTAATAATAATAATAATATTAATAATAATAATAATAGTGTGACAAAAACAACAAGAATAAAAATAAGATTAATAAGTGTGTGTTATAATCGGGCGTGCCTGTGAGTGCATTTTGTGTTATTTGCTCGATCTTATAGAATCATGTATAAATCACTAGACATAAATATACATCGTGAAATAAAAATAGTGCCGAGAGAACCGCTCTTTTTTTCGTGAGCGATGGTGTTCTCATTGCTGCTTCTACGGGTGGTGCTAATCGATAAGAGTCCAGCGTCGCTCGTGTGCGAAGGAGGCCTACAGGTGACTTGCGAATGTCACGAGTTTCACGTGTTTTCACGTTCTACTCGCATAGATTCGATGTGAAGGAAATTTTGTTTTCACGATCAACTGATTATATAACGACACATCAACGGTTCGATGCATTTAAAACAATCCAAGGTACAGAATAAAATAGGAATCTAATACAAATATTACATTCGTTTATCTTCCATGAAGAAATATATATATGAAAAAAGATGTACATCCACAATGATGCAACGAAGATCGGTACATTAGCATTTCATGGTGTCAAATTTGCGAACGCTCATTTTTTTTCCCAAATATCGATTTTATAGCTAACATATATGAAATAAAGAGAGGATATTAATATAAATCGGAGTGTACAATGAAGCAATATTGCTATTAAAAACGTGTGGGGAACGAGACTGCGAAAATATTTAAACGTTAGCGGATTATCCATTACATTTTCGACAAATATCTTCGTTCGTCTTTCATATATATATTTCGTACGGCATGGAAGAATGAGCCTGTGACAAAAATGATGGAGTCTTTCAAATGAAACGTAATTATTCATTTCGATTTTTGTTGGCCAATGATCGAAACGGGACTGCAGCGAGATTAATAATAATTCACACGACCAAATTCGCGGGGATCGGGAAAGTGTTCGAGATACATTTGTCAACCTACTGAGAAACGCGGCTCGACAGCTACGAGGAATACTCTCGCCTCATTGAAGCTGCTTTGCAATTTACATATCGAAACGACGAGCCTCTTTAAAGTTATATGTATATAATACGTAGCTACTGAGGAATGGGCTTGCATCTCATCGATTCGCTTTGTTCTTACCGGGATTGTTTCGTCTCTTTCATTTTCACCCACCTATCCACCATGCATGCCATACTGACGAGAAACTTGCGTGCCAGAAGGCACGGGGCCAGAAGGTCGAGGAAATCTATCGAACGAACTGTGCACCGTTGTACATAACGCTCCGGCCTTGTACCTCCCTCTACATACGTAAATATACTTACGGGAAGAGAGGACTGTTTAATTCCATGCTTGCTGTCTTAAGTGAAGAAAAATTACATAATTGCATCAATCGAAGCAACCGATCGTAATCACTACGTTCTTTAGGATGGGATATTATTCTATACCGACTGTCTTTTTCCACTCTTTGTCAAGTATCATCATTCTAAACCAATGTTCAGTATTATTTTCATATTATTAATTTGCGCCTCTGCGTTCGTGGACTTGTAATAATTCCATTCGGATGTAAAAAATTTGTTCGCTAAATAAAAATAATTATCACGCTTATCTGTGAATTAATTGGTACGACGTACAATTTTATTGTAGGTATTTAACTCGGGATTGAATTTTATATGGAAATATATCGTGGATTTTAATAAAAACTCTACTAAAACGATTGACAGAAAAACAAACTGTTACCAATTATACGATAGCTAGATCGTTGCGTTGCCTACTTTTATGGCGGTATGTACGAAAATGAATATGTCAATATTTGAAATAACACTGAATTTTAAGCGGTGGCTATGATTTAATGCCAATAATTATTAAATAATTATGCCAAATCTCACTACATTGTTGTCATATCTGCAACCCCATAGTCCGTTGTTATTATGAAGATGGAAAGGGATTGCAGAAAATTTATGATCCATCGTATCTTGGAAGTTCAACGTTAATTTATTTTCAATTGTATCTTTAAAGACGAAAAGTTAGAAAAACATATTATTGTTATTTCCAAAACAAGCGATATGTCATGCATAAACCTTTTCGCTATTTTATTTGTTTTTATGTTGTTTATGTAATAAAATACATTTCCTCATTTTCCTGCAAAATTAATTTTGTGTTTTTATTTGCTTTACGCATACCTTCATCATTCTCATCTTAAGTTTACATGAAAAATGTAGATCTCTCTCTCTCTCTCTCTCTCTCTCTCTCTCTTTGTCTCTCTCCCTCTCTCTCTGTCTCTCTGTCTGTCTGTCTGTCTGTCTGTCTGTCTCTCTCTCTCTCTCTGATTCTTCTCTTTCTCCCTTCCTCTGTCTCCCTCTTCCTATCATGTGCGCGGCGCTGCTGACACACCAATGCACCTGTTGCGAAACGATGGCCAGAAAATTGTTTATTTGTAGTCTGGATCTCTCTCGTGGAGCGTGCTCCTTGGAAATTAAATCTTCTGAGTTGCACGACTTTTCTATACAGTATAGGTATTCCATAGTTTATAATGAATGAACCATGTTCTCTCTGGTTATCGTTCATAAGAGGACGATCTATTGTCAACACGGTCATAATAAATGGCAAATTTGATGAGAATCTTGGCTCAACCATGTAGGTACTAGGTAGATAATTTTCACACTTATATATTTATTTATCAGTTTTTCAAGCATCGATGCACAAACACTCTCGAAAGTAACAGTTCCAAAATTGGAAAATCGTATGTTAGCAGAAAGTTTAGCAATTATAACATAGTTCATGATAAAGAGCTATTCCAAAAGCTAAGACGTATAAACGCTGGCACGATTAAAATGAATGATACAAAACGCGTACATTCTTTACAGTATTCTTTGATATTGTAAGATGAGAAATTGTCCATACTCATAGTTGTTGCGACATTATTATTTTTTGAAATAGGATTTCTGAGCGTTACTAATAACGTTTCATTCTGGTCAGAAATTGATTCTATTACTTACTGGATGTACCGAAAATCTCGTCGAATTCATTTATTCTTGGGATTGAGCAAAAAACATTATTGTATTGTGCAAAGAAAACATGATCTTTCGTGATAAGTGAGCCACTCATTTATCTCATAAATTCTGTTCTATTTCGATGGATGACGTTCATTTCGCTCATTGAATGATGCTTCGCGGATCGTACGTATAAGATCGTTCTCTCATTGCGACAATTCGGAATCCTCATATACACACAAATATATATATATATATATATATATATATATATATATATATAACATTAATTCCCGTTGCTGTCCGTATGCGAACACACGCGACAGCAATAAGATCATTATTTCCAAGTAATTGTAGGAATATATTTTTTATTTTAAATGTGCGATACGACTACATACTATATAAACAGTTTTTCTAAGTGTATTCGATTTATTGATTTAGTTAGATTTGTTTGTCTTTCCCGATTCTAAGCTCAATATCGTACGTAATTTAGAATCCACTGAAATATAGAATAGAATTATGTGTACTGTAGTCGGAGGTTTTACTGATTCAATTCTCGTGCACTCAGTCGCGATCAATTATATCGCGTAGCAACATCCGCCGGATGCTTTTACTATTGTCTCGTTCCATATAACTGTGTGCAGCACATGTACATTTTCGAAACATATTGTTATATCTCGTTATATAATAAAGTGATTTCGCTGCCCCCGCAGTCAAAATACAGATGCGAGGAGAGAACCGCGAAAATTGGCACCATTGTGCTGATCAGAAGATTATATAATATATCGTTAGTATATATGTTTGTCGAATACGGCATTGCTCACAAAATAAATTTTTCCAAATATTTTGCTGCTTAACGAAATCCTTTAATCCATTGAAAGACCTATTACGGGAGTGGCGTATCCGGCACAAAGTGTTTAACCTTATCGAATTATTCTTTTTCATCGACGCTGTAATTTCAGAGTATTAACAGTTAAATCCTTTTGTATGTATATTTTGTATACGGGAACAAAGATCATTATTTTTTTTGTCTTTTTTCTCAATTATAGGCTCGAATGATATTTTGCGAATATCTCGTAATCGATGTTAATTCTTTCCAATTTTGCCAAAATTAAAAACGAACGGTCACATCTCATCATCGTTTAATAAATAAATTATTTTTCATTACTTTTTCTATGGAAATGTGTTACATTCGTTGACAATAAAATTCGTGGTTTCGCTATCATCAGTTGCTATAGTATCGATTTCGCGAGATTCTTACCTTATAAAATGTGTATGCTTACAATTATTACGAACTACTATAAATTACGCCCTGAAGTGGAAAATGTATTTGTTATTTAGTACAAAGTTCTGAATTTGCAAAATAATGGTTCAGCGGGCCGTTGAAAACGATTTTCAAAAAACTTGATTGCAATTCCAACGTCGAACGGTTATGGCATATATAATTTGTATTTTTTCGGAAAGTTACAAATTATAAGTGAAGATATGAGGATTTTATTGTTCTTTTAAAAACGTTATGGTAGAGTATACAAAATCAATAACTGAGAAAGCACTGCGTTCTCAATCGTTATGAAAATTGAAATATGCCTTTCTTACCAACTGCCGTGGCACTCTAGTTCACTTAGGTGCTCGCTTCGAGCGCTGCTATCCACGTATACTCTTGGTAGGCCTCCGTTACCGATAGCCCGAGGTAGTTGCGCGTGTTCACTCATATATGAGGCATTTCGAATGAAGTCATTCAGCCTAAACATGAAAGTCTTTTAATCGTCTCGAAATTTTTATGATTGATAGTCCTATTAATAGTGAAGCCTCAGCAAACATTTGAAGACTCTAGCTTAAGGGGTTGCCTAGCAATAGGGGTTCAAATATCTACCATGTTGGCCGTTGTGATGACATTCCGAAGTATTTATCTTCCCGATAAATACAGCGACGTTAAGAACTCAGGACTGATTTTGAAAGGATTTTCTGTATACTTTAAGACTGTGTTCTTTACTTTTAACAAAATTGATATGCTCATCAAAAATTCTTAAGGTTTATGTTGAAAACAACGTACCCTTCGATTTTTATGAAAAAAATTTATAAAATAGTAGGATTCTTTCTGAATAAAAAAAATATAGGACGACCAAGATGGGCTGGGCAATAGTATTCGAGATACAATGCGATTTAACATTACCTAAGTAAAAATGATTATATATACTTAGATAAAATTATATAAAAATGATATGCAACCATATATATTTATATATAGGGTTATATATAATTGTATATAACTCTATACATTCGTATATATAATTCGATATAAATGTACTACTCGACTAAAATGATCGTATATACTTAGATACAGTTATATAAAAATGATATATAGCCATATATATTTATATATAGGTCTATATATAATTTTATTTAACCCTAAAATTCGTATATATAATCTGATATAAATGTACTTTCATCAAATTTGATTTTGATAAAATGTAGATAGTTCTATATATAATCATATATGGAGATACTATTTTTATAGGGTGTTTATATAATTATATTAGATATAACATTATATACAGTTATATATAATTCAATATAGTGTTGTATATAATTATATATATACGTGAAAATTGTATTTACGGCATATAAAATTGTATATGACTGTACATGACCACTTTTATTTTCCTTTGAAATACATATAATTGTATATATCTTTATATGGCTTCATATATGGTTAAATATAGAAACCAACCATCGTTGGTTTTATTCGCGTATATGGAAGCAAGTCAAAACATATCTTAAATAAATATACCGCTATTATAAGATTGTTTATTAAAAGTTAACAAATTCTATTGATGCAATATATGTATTGCATCAATATATTGTAATCAAATTTGCTAAATATATTTACTAAATTTTGTAAATATATTTACCAAATTTGATTACAATTATTGGGTTTTTTACATAGATAATGCCCAATTCTAATCAGTTGATTAATATTAGTTTTTTCTTCATATTTCACTAACAAAATGTCGTCGCTTTCTTCGACCGGTATTATATGTGTCACAATAGCTTTTTTTTCTACATGGCAAAACATATCAACGTATTTTACATCGAAACGTTGGATTATAAAATATAAAGTATGTTCGAATGAAAAGAAAAGACGGTCTATTCCATGTATGGGAAAGCTTGAGTTGTTCTTCGCCATTGCTATTATTGAACTATCGGTCTTAGTTGTTTTCCACCTAACAAATGTAAAAACTTCGTTATTTATTTTTACTCGTACGTGCATATCCAAATGTTTGTAGTCGAAACCATTAGTTTCAAGTAATTGACGTTCATCGTCCCGAATTTCAATGGCCAATTTTTTCCCAAACAATTCTCAAGTTTTCGATGAATATAAAGCATTTTTTTAATGCGATATTTTAATATTTGTACACCTTGATTAATGTTTAAATTATTGATTATCTCCTGGCCTATGTGTTTATTGCCATGGACAAGATTAGCAATATAACCATTTTGATTTTCAAACGGGAATGCTGACGTAACGTGCAAAGGGCCCGCCGCTTAACACAATAAGACGAGATGCAACATTTGGTGAACGTTATATGTCATGACGGTATCATTGTATACAACTCTGGAATTTTCTGGACAAATATCTTTAGCAATTCTTCAGCTTTTTCGCGATCAGACATTATTTTTATTTTGTCGTGTAGTAATGTATTTAGAGCGATCACGAAAAGTATCCAGTGTTGGAAAAACTTCTCTCGCAAACGTTTCGCAAAAACGGGCAACGAACAAAACAACATTAGATTATAATATTCGAAAGCTTTATAAAAATGAAGCTGGTTTAGACTTCTTGATAGTCGATTGAATGACTGAGGAGGTTTGATAGCTAGCAAAGTATTCTCAATCGCCTCGAAATCTTTTTTAATACACCAAGAACCACGTACATTAAGCCATAAATTAAAAAATTGTCTACCAACGCCAAGAAGTACCGGATGCATGTATTCTGGTAATACACATGTGGCGAGATTGAGTAAAGGTAAACTCGATAAAACAGAATAGTTTTTGACTTCTTTAATGGCCAATTTTGATGTTGATTCTAAGACCTGCTGAGCTTGTTTCTCCATTTCAAGGCCAACTCTTAATCTAAATTTTTCACTGAAAGGATATATACGGGATCTTTTTTTTTCTTTGTTCTATATTGACGCTTTTTTTACTTTGCAGTTCGCAAATGTTGCAACCTTAATGACCATTGAAATTCAATATATTTTACAGTAAGGCCCTAGCTGGCGCATCAGTGATAAATAACGGAGCTACAATTGTTGAAGTAAAAGTTTCTCCTGTCTTAGGATGTTCCTAAACTATTTCATCCCTGAAAACTTTTTGCAGTTTTGAGCAGAACGGTTGAAGAAATGTATTCATAAGCGGTTTACTATCACTGCCATACCATAAACCCAAAATAATGATAAATGAATTTCGCAAATATTGTGGAAGCTATGCAATAGTATACATTAAAGGCCAAAAATTGCTCTTACTACTTTTGACCACAGATAATCCATCGCTATTTAAGATTAGTGTCAAATATTATGTTTCCATCAGTATGCTCAGCTGAAAACGGTCTCAATTATTCTGCGAGATTATTTTTTTCAAATAAATATTTGATTTGATTTTCAATATCAAATTCGAAGAAGAAATTCAAATTGTTTTGACTTTCATTGCACGCATCACACCTCGTTATTTTATCG
>JAPYZT010002842.1:0-14153 GCA_030522965.1 Tryphoninae sp. A BG-2022a
AAAACCTTCATAAACTATATAACCGTCGAGCCATCGCACTCAAATAAATTTATTGAAACGTTCTGCCGTTTCAATATATATATATATATATATATATATATATATATATATATATATATAAATGAATTATAAAAGAAAACGGTTTATAAAAATGCAAACATTTTATGCTGCATCTCGTGTTCGTATTAATATCAATTAAGATGGTTCAGTCGTCAATGAAGTTGAGTTTCCACATTATTCATCCTAATTTAATAATTATCATTGTGCTGTCGAGATCCAAAGCTGTTGCAGTCAACGTCGTGTTTAGAGCAGGCATGATTTGGACACGGGCGTGTGTTATCATCCACTCCCATGGAATGAAAACCTTTGCGATTATTTCATAGTAACCTGGAACCAACATTAAAAAACCGATAAATTACATTCATGATTGAGAAACATTCAAAAAACTAAATAGATTAAATTTGCGAGATATATTTGAGTTTAACAGCTTCTAACCTGTTCTGATCACTAATGATTTCTACGATCCAATTAATTGCTATTGGGAGCAATTGTATTAATAATTTAAATGATTTCACATCATCTATAAGTCTGGCATTTTCAAGATATTTGGCTTCATCATTGTGACCCGTTTGATGTAATGCTTGTATAAATTTGTCATGTGCGTATCGTCCTCGTGTCTCTATCCTTAGTACGATATCTTGCGCTGTGGATTTATAATGTATCCTCCTCTGAAAACAATCATAAAATGTAACAAAGAAAATTTTGAAATAAAGAAGAATATTATTTATACTTACTCTTCAAATCGGCAAATTTACATCATCGTCATTGAAGACCTTGAGTTTAATTAAAACTGGTGACACCGCACACATTTGTATTTTCAAAATAATATTTTCGCAAAAAAAATCGACTCTATCGCGATCGCGTATATCCATTGTTAACGCTCTCAATCAATGTTCTTCCGCTGCTTCTCTGTTCACTTCTTCCAATACAATAAAATTATTTGTACGCGAGATGTGAGATGATCAAATAATGTGGTAATGTTGTTGCTCTCTCTCTCTCTCTCTCTCTGTCTCTCTCTCTCTGTCTCTCTCTCTCTGTCTCTCTCTCTCTGTCTCTCTCTCTCTCTCTCTCTCTCTCTTTCTTTCTAAGGTTTGTGAAAGAGAAGGATAGCCAATTTTTAGGCCGCCGTCATCGAACACCACCTCAAAGTGTTCGAGTGAACCTTGAATAAACACTTGGCGAAGTGTTAACCGATATACTAGATATCACAGCTCGCTCGTTGCGGCAAACGCTCTGTTCTGACGGTGACGTCACCGCGGTGCGTTGTAACATATCGGACATCACCCCAAAGAGTTCGAGCGCACTTTGAATAAATAACGCACTTAAGAAATATTGGGTAACTCGTAGCATTCATACTGCTCTGCTTGTTCCGTCACAGCGACACGTTCGAACACGTCGAACATTAAAAGATATGGGCTACTCATATGCAGCTGCACCGGAGCTATAGATGAGAAAAATGTTGTTAATTAAAACTCGTCGTGAGAATTATCTCGATGAAACCCTGTCATCCGTATGTGGCCATAACCCCCCCCCCCCCTACCTTCTCTGAAAAAAATCTGCTGTTCGGCGGTATCGAAGAATATTTATGGGATGAAATATATCGCGTAACACATAGCGTTAAAACATTATTTATCTGATATTCGGCTGTTAAATAAACAATATGGCCGCTGTTGTTGATATCCGGTATTGGTCATCGATGTGAAAAAATATTTATCCGACACTTTTTAAATAAATAGTACGGCTCAGCAAGATCGGATAACTCACACCTTATATCTCATATCAAGAATATTTATTGGACACATTTAAATAAACAAATTAAATAAGCAATTCGGCTAAGAAATGACACTTTTTAAACAAACAGTACAGCTAAGCAATACCGGATAACTCACACCTCATATGTCATATCAAGAATATTTATTAGACACATTTAAATAAACAATTTAAATAAACAATTCGGCTAAGAAATATGGGGTATCGCGCGGTTGTGGAGTATTCGAGATGCCCCCCGCCCCCTCGCCACCATGGTGTCGTGAAGTATTCGAGATGCCCCCTCCCCCCGCGCCGTGAAAGGCGGTGTGTATGCGTGGTGTGTACGTGTGACGTGTACGTGTGCACTAACACGCGTTGGTCCAGAACCGGCCTTGTTTATCTACTGATAGTAATGTGAGAAAGTTGGGACTTACAGCCAAATTATTCTCGACATTCCATATAGCCTGTACGGAGGTCCTTGGTTACTCGCGTTCGGGATGTCTTCTTATTGCTCGGTGCGGAACAAGTGAAGTCTCACTTCCGCACTGGCGATGCTGATTATCTTTCAGAAAGAAAGATCGTCCTGATGATAGTGATTATATTTTATTGTTCGTTTCACCGTAGCGATCCCACCGCTGCCACCAATGTTGTGCCGCACGATTTCGCACTGCACTTTAATATTTTTAGGGACCTGTTACTAAAAGGTTAGAACCCAAATGAAAGACAAAACAAAAATATAAATAGTTTATTGACACTTTGAAAAGAGAAAAGAAAGGCGGATTCTTGCGCGAGTCCGTCGAGACGCACGTAGAGGTTAAAGATTACTTAAAGACTATTTAAATGTTAGCTAGCTGGTCCTTTTATACAGTTATAATTTGGAACCGCTTGACCAACTTTGTTTTGTTATTTTGTACTCCAAATCTAGTTTACATTATTTCTCGGATTTGGAAGTTAACTTTTTTTCGTAGCATTTTGTCGTAGCAGTGTTTGAAATGTTTAAGAAATCTGTAAACGGCGAGCAGTTTCCGATCGTATGTGATGTACCTTCTCTCAGTAGGGCTTAGTTTTTGCGAGTAAAAGCCTAAAGGTCTCCAAATACCTTCTTGTTGCTCTAAAGTACCTCCGATGGCGAAATCTGATGCATCGGTGGTAAGCGCTAATGCGGCATTGTCGACCGGATGATCCAAAAGCATCGCTTCGGCTAGGTTCTGTTTACAATTGGTGAAAACACGTTCGGCTTCATCTGTCCACTGTATCGGGCTTTTATCATTCTTCTTGGTATTTCGCAAATATTCGCAAAGAGGTGGCTTGTAATTTTACTGTCTGTGGAAGAAATCTTCGATAAAAATTTATTACACCCAGAAAGCAATGTAATTCCGTGACAGTCTCAGGTTTTTTTTAAATTAAAATGGTATCTACTTTCGATGGCAGTGGTTTGAATCCTTCCTCATTAATGGGGTACCCGAGGTACTCGACGTTTGTTTTATCCCAACGGCATTTAGAAACGTTTATCGTGAGATCATATTCTTGTAGACGTTAAAATACGAGCTGTAAATGCTCTCTGTATTCTGTCTGATTGGCTGAAGTAGTTAGAATATTGTCGATGTAAAAATAAATGAAATTTAGACCACGCAGCACAGTATCCATAAAACGTTGAAAGCTTTGGGTGGCATTACGTAACCCAAAGGGCATTGCAACGAATTCGAAAGATCCGAAAGGCGTGACAACGGCTGTGTTAGGTATGTCGCTTTCAGCAACTGGAATTTGATAATATGCTCGTACGAGGTCTATTGTTGAAAAGATTTTTCTACCGTGTAATTTGCAGGAAAAATCCTGTAAGTGCGCGATCGGGTAGCGACCCGAAATAGTGACAACGTTCAATTGGCGATAGACTCCGCACGGACGGTAATCTCCCGATTTCTTCCTTACTAGGTGTAAGGGGCTAGCCCAAGGGCTACTCGACAGACGGTAGAATCCTTGCTCTAGCATGAACTGGAACTCGCGCTCGGCTGCTTTCAGTTTCTCCCCCCACAAACGGCGGGGACGAGCACGGGAGGTCCGTTGGTGATGATATGATGCTCGATCGGATGCATTGCTGCTCTACGGTAACCAGACTGTGTAACGATATCAGTGAATTCCTTTAACAGGTTGCTGAACTCAAAATTATGGTCGATGACGGAAATTTCGTACTACATGGTTTCTGCAACATTGTCGAGTGAGGTAAGGCCGGTTTTTGCGTTAATGAGACATCTCCCTTCGAGGCCGATTTACAAATCGAAATGAGAAAGAAAATCCGCCGCTAATATGGCCGAAGAAACGTCGGCGAAGATAAACTCCCATTTGAACTTTCGGCGCAAATATAGGTTGACGAGTAAAAGATAAGTGCTATACGTTTTTATTTCAGATTGGTTAGGAGCGAATAATTTTAATGTGACGATCTGAAATGACCGTTGAAAATTCTTATGTGGAATGAATGATACTTCTGAGCCTGAGCCGATTAAAAAACGTATCGCGTGAGTAATCTCTGTGATGTGGAGACGGCACTGTTACGATTCGAGAACCCTTTATCTTTATACCTATCTCTAAACGATTTCGAGCTTCGCCTAGCGTGCCGTACAACTTAGCACAACGCACCAATCGCGTTACGAATCCCCTATTTCTATGCCAAACTCCAACAATTTCGAGGCATCGCACAATTCGTCACCTGTCTCGAGCCAGGTGCCCTCACCTTAACGCACCATACCTCTGAACCCAGAAGAGCCACGCGCGAACCCGAGAAAGCCTTGTGATTGGCTCGCTGCCGCGGTGCACCTTGTCGCGGACGACACATTTCGCTATTTCCATTAACGATCTTACTCACCCTAAGCACCCTTCCACTAACTGACTCATCACACTAGCCCTAAATAGCTACCAAAAATTAGTATATTACTTGGTGAAAAGGGCTGATTACTTGGTGAAAAGGGTCGCCCTTTTCACCAAATTTTAGTTGTTATTGCAATATTCATAATAATTAGCTATAAACTCCTCGTAGGTAGAGCAGAAAAGAGTTCATAACTAATTATTATTATTAACTCCTCGTAGGTGGCGCGGAAAAGAGTTCATAACTAATTATTATGAACATTGTAATAGCAACAAATAAAATTTGTCCGCCGCAATTAATGAAGTTTGCAAAGAAACGACGCGTAATCGTTCATTTTTATGTCTATTTTCTAGTACTCCGACACTTACCTTTGCAGCACTGTAAAATGTTTATAAATAAACAAAAGTTGACGTATTTATATTGAAATTTATTCGTCAGAAGGTGATCTATCGAAATGCATTGAATATATTTTTCTGCAAAATAAAAAGAAAAAAGTTAGAGCGACTTAAAAGAAATTACTCCTTCATTTTTTTTCATTGTTTGTTAATAACTTTGATATTTTTGATTGTACGACAAAAAGTCAAGAAAGCAAATTTGTAGAGAATTTAATTTCCTACAAAAGATAATTAAACAATTTTCTTGAGCGGTGGATAGTTTTTTCTGTTATATCAATATAACGATTTTAAACCAAAATCCAAAATATTATGTACTGAGGCATATTTTTACCTTTAAATGGCTGTAAAATCCTTTAAAATAAACAAAATTTAAAAAATGTGGGGTGAAATTTGTTCGTCTCAAGGAGCGCCAAAAAATTTCTAGGAATAAATTTTTCTGAAAAATGAAAAAATAAAAAGTTACAGCGACTCAAAAAAACAATGTTTTTCAATTTGTTGTGATTTATTGTTAATAACTTTGCTATTTTAGATTTCACGGCAAAAAGTCAAGATAGTGAATTTGTAGAGGATTTAATTTCCTACAAAAAATGATAACATAATTTTCTGGCGCGGTGGATAGTTTCATTGTTATGACGCAAAAACTGTTTTAACCCTTTTTCAAGATGGCAGGTTTTCCTCAAGGGTTACAACCCCACAAACTTGGACTTAAGCTTCCTATACCATCCCCTATGCATCAAAAAAAATTGCTGACTTTGATAAATGCAGGGTTAGGCCGTATTTTTGTAATATTTTAATGGACTACTGTGCGATTCACAATTCTGGGCCATTTTACTAGAACAGGGATAATTTAATACTACGTACTTCTGCTAACTGAGAAGACGTAGGCGGGTTAATGTTGAAAACAACGTCGCCGTTGTTCGAATTTGTAGGTGTGGGGCTGCGCATCGTGGGTACATCCCACTGTGTTCCCGAAATCACGGCGCCGTCGTCCGCTTTTCTTGGTGTATGTGCAAGCATTTTAGCACGTTGTCGCAAAATATACACTCCAAAAATTGTATTGTTTTACCGTTTGCCTTTCCACACGCTGTTGGCACTAGATTGATCGCAAATGTCTGCTATGTAGGTGGATACGCGAAATTACTAATTTTCGGTACGAGGCGTGTCTGTGTTTAGAAGGCACGTGTTTTGTTTTTTCAAAAGTTTTAATCACGTCGAGGTCACCAATTACTGCGGAGTGAATGCTCACGCAGTGTCAGGCTATACTATTTTTTTGTATAATTACAAAATATAACTTTATTCAATTTTACATCACAGAGTATAACTTACTTGGTTTAACAAAGGTCTTCGCTTATCGCGATCAGTCTTTTTAACATAATTGGTTCAGAAGCCATGGAGTATCTCCTCAGTGTTACCAAATCCTTAGGCGATCAGCCTTGGCTATAGAACAAATACATTTTCTTAAGAAGGGAGAACTCGAACTAAAATGGCAATACAACATGCACGCCACAACCTATGGAAACCAGTTCGTTACGAGACGCACGTAGCTCGACACATATACAAATTTGTACAACTTAATAAAGATATACGTTTATATTTTCCCTGTAATAGAGTCTCGTAAAGCTCGCTCATATTACCGACGAAAAAGCTAGACTTTAAGCTACTAAATATATACCGCTACAGTACCGCGGGGATATATATGCTCAAGTCCAGCGCTTCGTCATATAGAAAAATGTACACAAGGTTTGTATCTCAAAAGTCAAATAATATATTTTATTGAGCTCAATATACGAATATGATAATTATGTACACTCGTAAACTGCATCGCGTCTCGTGGAGAACTTCTGTCGAAAAACGGAGGCGGAAGTCGTAACGGCAGCGGATCGCTACGGAAATCACGTGGGGTCCCATCCTTCGACGATCGCTCCTCTGACTGGTTGTCGCGTTGTCACCGTGACCATCGGGATTCGGTGTTGGGGATCTACCTTTAATTAGAGCGGCATTCACAGTACTCGGCATAGCGGTCTGAAATTGACTGTGTTTATAGCTTGAACCACTGTTGAGTATACCCAGTGATAATATGAGCACTTATCGTAACACAACGACCTTTTTTCTAACCTCTACCGTGTCAAACTTTGTGCCGAAAAAACACTTTTCTGCTTAAACTTGAAAAAAACTGCAGCTGAAGCATGTCGCTTACTTGAGGAGGCCCACGGTTACCATGCAGTATCGAAAATAACGTAACGATTGATACAAGCGGTTGAGAAGTGGTGATTTTGATACCGGCGATAAGGAGCGCTCGGGAAAACGGCAAACATTTGAGGACGTCGATTTGCAAACGTTATTACACAAACGGAAGATCAACTTGCCAAGACATTAAATATGAATCGGCATTGCATTCCCAAACGTTTGCACGCCATGGAAAGAAAGCGGGTTCCGCATGCGTTGACTGAGAGACAGATGAAAAATCGCAAGGCCACTTCCAAAATTTTACTTTTGTGGCACCATAGAAAAATGTCCTGGATCGAATTATTACTGGTAACGAAAAATGGATATATTTAGAGAACCCCAAATGCAGAAAACCGTGGGTTTCCCTTGGCGAAGCATCAACATCGACGGCACGGCAAAATCGCTTCGGAAGAAAACAATCCTCTGCGTTTGGTGGGACCAGAAAGGAATTGTGTACCACGAGCTCCTAAACTCTAGCGAACCTACCAATGGGCATCGCTATCGCTATGATTAATTTAAATCACGCATTGCTCAAGAAACGGCGCAGATTGAGATGCGAGAGACGAACGTGTGATATTAACAGTTGCACAGCGCTCCGTGCCATCGCAGTTGCATGGTCCAGAAGACCATTACAACGCTTAAATGGGATCTCCTACCGTACCTGCCATATTCAGCAGGTCTGGCCAAGTCTGGCGAATACGGCATAACGAACCTTCCGACTACCACAGTCAATGGCGTATGGTTTGAGTGGGCTGCACTTAACTAATTCTGAGGCAGTTCAAAATTCATTTTCGGAATGGGTTCAGTCAAAACGCGTCCTTTTATCGTCGCGGAATTTATCTATTGCCCGACACATGGGAAAATGTGGGAACAACGATGGACAATACTTCAAATAAACCATTTTTTTTATTTGTCTTCAAATTTTTGATCTTTCATTGATCGAAAAACTCGGAAACTTAGTTATACACCTAGTGTATCTCAGCCTTAAACGAATTCGGAGGTCGTCCTCTAACCAATTTTGTACGAAAGGCCTTTTCACGACCCCAATGCAACACACATGCATTAAATCAAGAACATAAGATGCAAGACCACGCCCCCTCCCCCCCTCATGGGCTTCCGTCTTACATCCGGGGGGGGGGGATTTTTTAAACTGAATTAATTTTTGGATGTGATATCCTTTCTCTTCCATATCACGAAAAGATTCACCTATTCTCTTTGAGCATAGCTAGATAGACTATTCGGCGGTGCTTCCAATTTCCATGTACCGTACATCGCTCGCAAGCACTATATCCGCCATGACCTTTAGTCAATTTCATAAAAACCCACACGGGAGCATTGCAAATGAAGATATGAAGGATATACATAGTGAAGTATACGTTACAAATTATGATACCATACGCTGCGAGCTTATTGATTTCTTTCACAAAGTCTCGCGAATATAAATTCGGGCTATGTGGTTTGGTTTCGTCGCAGAATAATGCTACCAGATAAGGTTTGTCACCATCCGGGCTAGTAATAAATCGGGTTCCCTTCTCATTTGGCATAGTAATAAAGTATCCCCCCCCCCCCGTAAGAGCTCCTCGCAATACATCGCAGGTTATGCTAACCGCTGGTAGTAGTTGATGATAAGGATGAAAATAACGCTGGAATTTAAAAGCTCAATGAAAAATAGTCCTATATTGATAGAGTACAAGGTACTTTAAAGAACAAGTTGCTGACCTCAAAATGTGAACTCGGGTCGATTATACTGCCCGTTTTCTCATATCTTTGTTCAGTTCTCGCACAATGTTCACATGGCAAACTTAATGAGATTTGCTTAATGACTTATTATGTACATTAAAAGTTAGACATTTTATCTGCTGCTAAGGTGGCTTTTAATTATCTAACATTCGCTAGGCGATTAAAAAAATCCACTGTTTTTTTCAAAGCTTGCGACAATAAATAATCGTAGAGCAAGTGTTATATCTCATTTTAAAACTAACATTTTATACTTTTGATTGGGTAGCTCTCATGCCAGTCGATACGTACCTGAGAGTTTTTTCGACCCTCTCAATTTCAATACTTACTCCAAACATCCAATCCTAAATAAAAGAGTGAATCTGGAAAATGCACAATATTTTATTGACTTACTAATGATTGACCTCTCGAGCTGCTAGTCGAGGAGCAATTAAATATTTTGCGATTTTCTTGAACCATATTGTTTTCCATCAACATCCACATCATAAACACCTTCCTTAAATTTGCTATGCCTCCTTTGCAGGCTCAACGATAAGAGGGAACTGCGGATACAGCTGTATCGGGTCCTCGCCGATAGGGGACCCCATGTAACATGGTACATAAAATTTTTTAAAAGTAGAATCAAATTTAAAAATAGCATTTGTTTAAAAACTATGTATAGCAGTGAATTTTATTACGATATGTCGTCACAACTTAGTAAGTTGATGATGCCGATCGGTTTCATCTTCGCCGCCGCTCTACACGTCAACCGTGTGGGTGCAAGGGTATGTAGGTACCTAGCTCCCGTCGCGACTCGATGTTACCACCCACAACTTATTAAGGCCTTTCTTTTAGTGGTGATTAAATTTGTTTAGCTTATGGCATAAGTGGAGTTGCCTAATCGAAACCTGTAATGAAGAGGAGATGTCGCGGAAGATGAGTATATTCTCGACCTCACTTATGTCATAAGCTGAAAAAATGAAACCAACGCCACAAGAAAGGTCTTGATAAGTTAAATCAATATATATAGGGTTGCCTAAGGAAAAACAATAATAACGCTTGGCAACCCTCAGATTATTCTTATTCATTTTGCACTTTCACGTCATGAACTGAAAGTATGAAAAAACACCAGATTAGAGTTTGAAACCTCCTTTAAAATAATCGTTAAAAATAGTGGGCAACCGATTTTGAGTACACCTCGTTCCGCACGTTGCATGCTCCATTAATATTCTTAGTTGGTTCGGCAACGCCGACGATTTGAATAGTCCCGCGCTGTGCTCAACGACTATCGACTGAAAGGACCCTCGATCGATGCCAGCGCCGCTATCCGCTCTCTCGATCACATGGTCATTCGTCTCGCGACTCGCCGGACACGGTTTTGTTGTCCATTGTCGACTGAACTGCGCTAGCACTCGTGCGAAGTCCCAGTTTTGTTACGTTCATATTGTGAGTTCTTCGGACCTTCGCGTTTACACAAGAAAATCTGACCGTCTCTTAAATCCGACCTTCGCTATTCTACACGTGATTCTTTCTTTTGATCTTCTCTGAGAGTAAAGTCAATCGCGGTCACCGGCTCTTCTGTTGTACGTAAACCAACGCGATGCGTGTAACCAGCGCCATTACGTCCAACGATCATTGTTTCGTTTTGCTCGGCTCTTTGCGATACTGTTCCTCGTACTACGTTGGCTTAGAACCTTGACTGATCAACAGGATCATAATAAAACGATCAACTGCGTTGTGAAAAATAGTGGTGCGTGCTCATATAAATTTATTTTGTGTTTTTGCTCTCCTTATCCACATTCCAGATTCTCGCTCCAACACTTAGTATTCAATATTTATTCACCGCAGCGATTTAAAAATATTGCAGTTGGAAATTAAATTAAACGTACAATTTTTGTAAGACTGAAATAAAAATAAGTTTTAATGCACGAAACATTTGGGAATAAATAATGTCTGTAATTCTTTCTCGGATGTTGCCAATCTCCATAAAGGAGAGCGGCAACTGGGTGGAGTGCCAACCGAGCGCGTCTCCAGGTGGCGGATAGGAGGGACCAGGACTCAGAGGCCTCTGCGGTCTGGGGGACCGGGGCGTCATGAGGCGACCGGAACCCCAGACGGGAGCTCCCATCGGGCTCTGGCCTGCGGAGGCTATAAGGGATCCGGTCGGGGTAAAAGCCGACCCAGGAAAACTAAGGACCCGCCACGGACCGTCTCCCCGAGGCTTAAGGTGGAACCTATCGTGTCGATCAGATTTGTAATGGCACACGGGTTAAATGTGTCGAGTACGATGCCGTTTGGATACCGGGCGCCCTCCATCTGTAACAAATGCCTTACCACTGCAAGCAGGCTCTGCGGTGGCGGATCCTTCTTCTTTCTGTATACTCGTGGGAATTGTATGGACGAATTCGATAAAATCAACCCAACACCAACGGGCGATGTGGCTTCTATAGAGGCCTATTCGTCAATCGTGATGATGGAAATGGAGGAGGCAATATCCAGGGACGCAGAGGCTACGGCCGGGGTGGCCCAGGTGAAGAGCCAAGATCAGCCAGAGCCAAGACGCAGAGCATTATGGCGGCGCAGGGCTCTATTCCGAAGCCAAACGACGGCGATTCATCTGAGGCTGAAATTAACGCCTCAAAGGAGAGGAGCGGGGACGAGGGACAGGTCTCAAAAAGACCCAGGCCATCGGACTCAACCCCTCCTGAGGTACACGAAAACCCGAAGAAGGCCAGATTCTCACCACGCCCGACCGGGTACGATGATACGGTGCTGGCAGGTAAGAGGGTGGCCATTGTGTCATCCGATTACCCTGAAGCTGTCCTCGACCAGGAGGGGAGCAAACTGGTGGTGAAGGCGCTACTCGGGTCATTAGATGTTGTACCAACGGGATAGTTCATGCCACGCTTCGAGGGCTGCCGTCTCGACCGGGGATTTCTGTGGGTGACCTGTGCTGACGACGGGGCTAAAGCATGGGTGAGGAGCGCGGCCCCTAGCCTGAAGCCATGGGACGGCGGTTCTCTTGTCGCTCTAGAGAGGGAGGCACTGCCCAGGCTGACAAAGGTGACAGCCGTGTTTCCCGACATGTGGGGGGACTCGTCGCAGACGGTCCTCAATAGAGTGAGTCGGCAAAAACAGGGCCTGACGACCTGCATCTGGAAGTTGTGGGACAGAAAAGCCGTACGCAACAGCGTACACGTGGTTCTGGCGGTTGACGAAGCCTCGCTCAAAACGCTGGAGGCCTGTAACTTCTCGCCGCACTATGGCCTGAGGAGGGATTCCCGGGAAGTCAAGGCCCCCCGAAAACGGGCACAGACCAACGGGAAGCCCAAAGCGAAAGCGCCTGAGACCCGGCAGAGGCCTAGTACGGCGGATAACGGCACCGCCGGCGGCGCTGGCGCGGGAGCCGCCGCGGGACCCGGGGCGACTAAAATCGCCCTACGGCCCCCGATCGTGGTGCCGACGGAGGGGGATTCGCGGGAGACCGACAGAGCGGGGAGTATGACACCTGCGAAGGCAAATGTGCTCAGTGCTATCGGTCACCAGAGGGAGCACTGGCTCAAGGAAAGGGGACTCACGCCTGGGTCCGGGGGAGTTAAGCCCCCCGGATCCCCAAGGCGTGGGGGCCATCCGAAAGGCTGAGGTGCCAGAGCGTCGAGGGGCAAGTCCTCTGCAGCGCTTACGGCGGCGAGGGAGGGTCTGGAGGGGGTCCGAGCAGGTGTCCAAAAGACCCTGACTGTGGCTCCCTTGAGCCAGCCATCGCTACCTAGCGAGTCGGAGGAGGAAGGCGCTTTGATGTCGCATTTGGAAGAGAAGGCCCAGTGAGCAATGGCTCAATGGGACCACTCTCCTATCCCCAATCCCTATCCTATCCCAAATCCTAATCCTTCCCACCACCACTTCCCTTCACAATGCGCGAACAGGGACACGTCTGCAGTTTTAAGAACTGCGGGCCACACCAAGGTTTCGCAAATAAATCTGCAGCACTGTAAAGCGGCCACTGCTCTCCTGAATAGGGACCTAGCAAGGCTGCAAATAGACTTGGTCCTGATACAGAAATCCTGGATACACAGAGGGCTTGTTAAAGGATTAAGTCCTACATTGGGATCACTGATCTATATGGAGGCAGAACGAGGCTCGAGTGCATCTATCTTCATTAATAAGAAACATGGTGCCCTCAAATTGAGTAAGTTCTGCAGAAGGGACCTGGCAGCAGCTTTTATAAGGCTAAGTATGGGCGGTGCGCAAACCGAGCTAGTAATAGCATCGGCATACCTCCCATGCGACTCTGAGGATCCTCCTCCCACGAGGGAACTCAGGGAGCTGGCGGACTACTGCAGAAGCAAGGGAGCGCACATATGGGGCAGCTCCAATATAAATGAGAGGGGTACTGCTTTACAGGAGTACCTGTGCTCAACCAATCTTGTGATTCTCAACAAATGATCCAAGCCTAAAGTTGTTACCTCGCGCAGGCAGGAGGTAATAGATATTACCATGGGCTCACCTGGAGTAAGCCGAGGGATGTCAGATTGGAGGGTAGGTGAGGAAGACACCCTCTCGGATCGTCACATGATTACCCTCTGCTTGGCTAACAACGACAGTCTGACCCCGGTGGAGACCTACAGGAACCCCAAGGCAGCGGACTGGCCCGCCTTCAAGGCAGAGCTGGAAAGCACGCTTGGGGAGCTGGGAGCTGCATGGGGACGAGGGACGGGATCGAGCAGGAAGTGGGGAAGCTGCAGAATGCTCTGGTCTAGTTCTTTGAGACCGCCTGTCCGCTGAGAGAGAGGAAAATACGCAACAAAGTGGCTTGCTGGAGCGGAGAGCTGAGCCAGCTCCGCTCCTGCTCGCGCAGGCTACTAAATAAAGCCTTAAGGACACAAACGGACTTCGGCTGGGAAACCTACAAGGAGGCTCACAAGCGGAATATCTATACCTGACCTCACCGACTTGGGCCATCTTTTGCAGGCTTGAAGGCCGTCACTAGGACTACATCAGGTAGAAATATTAAGACCCGCTTCTCAAGCAATAGCGAGAAACTCGCCATTGAAATATTCCGTTGAATCATGTACTCGGTACGTTATGATATTTTCAAGGAGCGCCTGGCGTAGCGGTAAGCGCTCCGCCTCGTATGCGCGAGGTCTCTG
>JAPYZT010002843.1:0-15609 GCA_030522965.1 Tryphoninae sp. A BG-2022a
TAGAGGGTGGGGGAAAAATAAACACAAGGGTAGTTCGCTCCTTAATTTTTTGTTGGGGGAGGGGGGCGAAGGCGAGATATTCACAAACATGTACACAAAAGTCAATGATGACGTGAATTTACCCCGGAATTCCGTAATGCTAACTGAGTATGCGATGCTCTTGCCTCAACAATCGAAGGGTAGTTACAACCCCTTAACTGCGAGATATCGGAAAAACAAAAAACACGCATCCGTTAGTTTTCCAATCCTCCACATGTATGCAAATCTACATCTCAATGGATTAAAAATTCGTTGAGATACGTATGAAAAAATTCGGATTTTGCAATAAACAACATGAAATTTATTGTTATTTGTATGGCTCTCATCTCCAATGTATAGCACGTAAAAGAACGTTATTGCAGTTCGAATTTTTTTAATATCTCGTACCGTTAAAAAGTTATCGCTGAAAAATGAAAAAAAAACCCAATTTTTAAGGGTGTGTTTCATCCCCTAAAACCATTTTTCCACCGATAAAAAAAATACATATCGCTTAGTTTCCGACACTCTACGACCTACCAAAGTTTGAAGAAAATCGGAGGGGGACACCTAAGTGATGCTCGTTGTAAGTTACTCTTCCATCTTATTGAACTGCGAGGTCCGCCGCGAGTTCGATCATCCTTCCATACACTATATTGAACTGTGAGGTCCACCTCGAGTTTGATCATCCTTCGACACAACCTTTTGAACTGCGAGGTTCACCACGAGTTCGATAGTTTCCCCATTCACAAAAATCAGTTGCGAGGACAAAAACGAGCTCCATCCCTCCATCATCCGTCGAGTTGCGGGGACCACCTCGAACTCTGAGGATGCCTTCCTTATTCATTAATCTCAATTCCTTCTAACTCCTGGGGACCCCACAGTCTAAATTCATTAAAAATATTTTAGTGGAAAAGCAACGCCGATCAGGGGGGCGCAAGAACCAGCTCTGGAAAATTGTTGCTTAATATAACAGCTATCCACGAGACCTCACTCACGGTTACTAAAGTGAGGAATTTCTGGAGCGTACATTCTCTCAGAAACCCAACAAGATCCAGTATAAATTGCAAAAATTAGAACTCACTATTAAATTTGTACACCCATCTCGGATCTCCAAAACCGATCCTCGAAGGAGAATATACGAGCAGAGATTGTTAACATGTAATAAAGCTTAACTTAATAAATAAATCTCCTTTAACTCGTAATCGAATCTCTTTTAACTCGTAATTGGTGGTCACATGGGGAAAATTTGTCACCATTTGAGTTCTACTTAACTTATTGTTGCAAGTCTTGCACGAGCATTCTATTTCATATGGTTTTTAAGTAATCCAATCGTTTTTTCCTTCGTTTACAAATTTTGATATAAAGAAAAAGCAATCCGACAAAAAGAATGCGAAAAAAACGAAAATGTTCATTCAAATACTCCTATACATTATGATTTTTACGATATGGTAAAAAACCAACGCCATGTTACTGTTGAAATAGTATATTTTCGAGAAAAAAATATAATTTTCATGAACCTTGAAAAAAGTATATTTATTCTAAAGCTTGAAGTTACAAACTTTTATCAATCGCGTAAAATCGGGGTGAAAGATTGATACATGGAAAATTCAATGAAAAACGGTTTATTTATCTAGAAAAATCCTTTATTTTATCAATTATAATATAAAAAGAATATTTGAATTATTCAAGGCCACTACATTCAATGCTCAGGAGTAATCGGTGTTCGTCACACATCGGCCATTGGCAGGAAGAGCATTGAATTTTTGTTTCCGGTCCTTCGTACGGTGGCAAAGCTCGCACCTTTTTTTATTTGACAACTTGACGTTTTCTTGAACGTATTCTTCTCGGTTTTTACCCAAAACTCTTCCACGAGATACGTGGCGACCGTTGGAGGTCGAAAGTTGTAAGATATCTGTGTCCGCATATACGTATTTGTATCGACAGTAAAAAAATAATTCCACTTCGTACATCATTACTTACATTCCTAGACACAGTCCAATGCAAACAACCTTTAAATTTTCTTTCAAATTTGCCACACAATGGTGACACGGGGTCTACTGGACCCCACGAAAATGCACGTCCGCACTCTTTGATGCCTACAAGACACCTGACGCGATCTCGAGCATCGCCACCGGTCGGAAAGTATTGTAGTAGGTTGAAATAACAACAGATGGCAGCACAAGTTCGATTCTCATTCGACGTTTCTATGATAAACCCCTACAAAGTTGTCTGGGGTCCATCGCAGTGTGACCATTACAGGTTCAATCAATAAGCGTCGGTGTTCTGGCATTATTTATCGGATCAAGCACCATTAGCCCATTTTCCAAGACCCATTAGCTTTGCTAAGGTTCAAAACAGGGCAATAGTAATGTTATTAGGACGTAACACCTGGCCTTAAGAAATAATTTTACTGATTACCTTTCGTACCACATAGACGATTTACTAGTAGCATCTGAAACCTTCGACCAGCATATAAATGATATAACTAGACTCTTTGCAAGACTAAATTAATATAATTTCACCCTCCAATTGAAAAAGGCCTCGTTCTATCAAAACTCGGTTTCATTTCTGGGATCCATCATTACATCGACAGGTGCAACACCATATCCACAGAAACTTGGCGCGATAACAAACTTTGAAGAGTCGAGAAGTAAATTGCATTTGCAACGTTTTTTCGGTGTGTGCAACTATTATCGTCAATTTATTTTCAATCACGCGAAGTATGTGGAACCATTAAGATCATTATTTAAAAAAAGACACGGAATGGAACTGGACTTTAGAACATTCACGTGCTTTTCACGTACTTACAACCAATTTCCTTAAAGCAGTAGAGTTATCCCACCATCAACTGGCCAGAATTTTTAAGGTGCAAACTGACGCATCTGATCGAGGAATCAGTAGTATACTTTTGCAGTTAGACGACGATAACAATAAAAAGGTTATATCCATTATGAGTCGATGTCGTATACCAGCTGAAGTGAACTATACTACGACAGAGAAAAAGTCGACTATTAGGCAGTTTACTCAAAAGGAAACGGTCTCAGCTGTATCTCGCCGATTTTAATGAAATTTGGCATGGTCATAAAACGGACAAAAATAGGCGATACGTATTTCTTTATACGTACCAAGATTGATTTTGAAGGGGTGAAACGCACCGTCGAAAATAGGGATATTTTTCGTTTTTCGGCGATAACTTTTGAGCAATAGGAGATATGAAAAAATTTCAAATTGCAACAGTATATATTGTTTTGCGTACTATACACTGGATATGAGAATGGTGCAGATAACAATAAATTTCATATTGTTTATGGCAAATATGCAATTTTTTTCATACGTTTCTCAGAGAGTTCTTGACCGATTGGGATGCCAATTTACATACGGGTAGAGGGTAACAAAATAAAGTTAGGGTGTTTTCTTTTTTTCCGATATCTCATAATTAAGGGGCTAAAACTACCCTTCGATTTTTTACTGAACTACATCGTATAATCAGCTGGCCTTTTGCCATTCCGGGTTAAATTCACGTTAATATAAATTCGTTTGAATAGTCGAGTACATATTTATAAATGCCTCCCCCCCCCCATTATCCCCCTCCCGACCATTCAAAGTTCTTACGGCGCGCCATGGAAATTCACGAATTATTACAATAAATAATATACCATTTGTTGTTATTTTCATCATTATTATCACGAACGTCTAGTAGTCGAAGAGCAGAATGTTTTGTCCCAATAAACTTCTTTTATCTCTGCCCGTTCACGAACGAACAAATTTTTTGGGTTGCCCCCTTAAGGGTAATGTTAAGCCAAAAGATAGAAGTTTGTATCGATTATTTTGACTGATTGAACTTCGAGTTTAACCCATCTTATTTCTACAAATTTTCATCCATGCCGCGCGGCAAGAACTTTGAACGGTCGGGAGGGGTATGATTGGGGGTGGGAGTGAGTGGCATTTATAAATATGTACTTGAGGATTCAAACGAATTTATATTAACGTGAATTTAATTCGGAATGGCAAAAGACCAGCTGATTATACGATGCAGTTGAGTAAAAAAGCGAAGGGTAGTTTTAACCCTTTAATTATGCGATATCGGAAAAACAAAAAAACACGTAAACTTTATTTTGTCACCCTCTACTTTTGGGAAATTTTGTGATGACGATTCAGAAAAAAATATGATTGCAAGTATATATACTCCATTTATTAATAATTTTTCTCTGAACTCCATTAATACGGCAAGTAAACTCGAACTTAATCCAAAATTGAAACGAGAATTAACTAAACTTGTGGAATTGCAGCAACAAGATATCTTAATACAAGAATTTATGAAGTCACGCAACGATCGTGAACAAGTGGATGTACAGAAATATAATAATATGTGGTTTCATCGTCGTGCCGGCTCCGATCAGTGGTACGTCAGTCTACCGTCTAATTTAATAAAAATAACAGTCTCTAGTGAACATGATCGTTTTGGTCATATAGGGGTCTACAAAATGATATGTCACTTAAAGAATTATTTTTATTGGAAAGGTATGAGCAAAGATGTTAAACGATATATATTAAGCTGCGATCTTTGCCAACGAGTTAGCAATCTCACTCGTACAATGGAAGGGCAGTATTGTGTGGTGAAAGCGAATTGTCCAGGTGATTTAGTTAAGGTTGACTTTTATGGACCGCTGCCCAGATCAGTTGAAAGGATCCAGTATATGTTTGTAGTGCTAGATGCATTTTCGAAGTTGGTACGTTTATATGCGATCAAGAGAGCGACAACGAAAATCGTTTTAAAGAAAATTCTCGCGGATTATGTAGATAAAATAGGGAAGCCTAAACGTATTTTATCTGATAATGGGTCATAATTTACGGTGAAACGATGGAAACGCGATTTAGAACAAAAAGATATTAAAGTTATATTTTCTTCAATTAAGCACGCGCAATCTAACCCCACAGAGCGCGTTATGAAGGAACTTAGAAAGTTGTTCAGAACGTTTTGTTCTGATCAACATAACAGATGGGCCAAGTATATACTAAAAATAGAAATGCTGCTGAACTTGACTATACATTGTAGTACTGGGTTTGTCCCATACGAATTACATTGGGGAGTAAAGCCATGTGACAAAATCGGTGAATTATTTTCATTTCCGCCATCCAATGATTCTCCGCATGAAATGAAAATCAAGATAGCTACAGAACGCCTGCAAAGAAGTTTCGAACGTCGAAAGCGACAACAAAAATCTAAATCACTAATTGACCTTAAGATAGGCGATCTTGTCGTAGTGCATGTTCCGTACTTATCGAGTAGTAATGATCGTGTAACTAGTGGACTTTTTCATTTATTCCAAGGCACATATAAGATTAGTCAAGCGTTTGACTCCAATGCATTTACCCTTGTAGACATCAACAACTCAACTCATATAAAAGGGAAATATAATCGTGCTAGCCTTCGGAAGTATAATGAACCCGTTAATTGACGTTCTTGAGATTCTTGTGTAAATATGTATATGCGCGATATGATGTCAAATGATTAATGTATAACAAATTTCCTACTTTATGAATCATGATATTAGTTATATTCGTAATGCACGATCTCACTTATGAATCTTATTAATATCTATAGTAATTGATGTGACTTCTGACAATGCGTCGTAAACTGACTATGGTATTTTATATCAATAATATTAATTATATATGAATGTTTATAATGAATATATATATTGTAAGGACGAGATCTTTCGAGGGGTGGAGGCCAGTATGAGTGGTATGTAGTGTGGCTGGGCTTTAGAATGCGTGTGTATTTTGTATTCTTTGTATATCGTCGAACCCAAAATAAAGGGGGATAATGTAATGATATGCGTTCTTATAACGCTCTTCGGTGGAACAATATTTCACCGAAGATTTCAAATCATGTGGAAATGGAGGGGATAATAAAAGTCCTTCTCTGAGTGGCCATAAATGATTAAGCAGTCTTAATGAGACAAGCGAAGTGAATAGAAGTCCTGCTATATACCTAATATACTGCAATAAAGTCTATAGAAAGTTGACACTCCTGGTTGACGTTCATTTTCTTCACGGTACAATAACCATAAAAGAGAAGTTCGACTAATAGTATATATTTGAAATAATGTCATTTAACTCCACAACCACAAAATGCTGGTACATCTAAACTGCACAATCCCACCAATAATAGTGTTATTCCTAACCACCATAATTATAATCTACCTACGGCAAGCATTTTCCTTTTTGTTCCTCATAAGAAGTCCCATAGAAAAACCATATTAATAGTAACAACCATAATAATAAATTAATGAATAAATGGTTTAAATGTTAAATAAATTAAAACATAAACAATCATAACAACGTATAAAAAAATAAATGACGCCTATCTTCGTTTCATTATCAACATACCGAATTAAAAAAAAATCGGAGAATTGAAGCTGAGACAGGTCCTTTGTAAGTGTGGATATTAGGCATGAACTTTCTGGCACATGTCTCCGCCTTCATCTGTTATCGTACAATCCTCCTGAGAAAAATTCGCCAGGGCCTTTACACCCAATTTCCGTACACTGTTTTCTTCATATATGTATCGCTATAATTGTTGATATCTGTTTGTCAAAGGTAATTTAAAGGAGAACGTAATGAAAAATGAATAACATGCATGTTTGTAAAGCTTATTTAATGGCGGGTGGCTCTCGACCTTGAAATTTCGATACGATCGGTGCATCTACACAAAATTGACATAATTCTTTGGGTAGTTGCTAAATTCTAACTCGATCAGTTGTTTAGTGCTCGTATACTTTCCGATGCGGAAATGGAAAAAATCGATTCCACAAAGCTATAAGTGGATTTAACCCTTCGGAGGGTCAGTCATAGCCGAATAAACGAGAAAACCGGCGCGCCCCATCACTCTCGCATTTATGCGTGATAGTCGATACGCTGAGAGGTTTTACCGGTCAACCTTGTATGAAATTTAAAAAAAAACCATGATATCCCTGTTGATCGGTAAAATATTTACGAGACTATGAAATGAAAGATAATGGATAAAAATGTATTTTCCTAATGAGAGCAAGTTAGAAATCGATTTCAATTTTAACTCTGAAAAGCCGAAGATTAACAATTTACAAACAATAAGCAAATCGATTCGTCGTATTAAAAATATCCCAGCTCGCATTTTTCTTAATGTTATAAGAAATGTGTAAATATGTCAAATTGAAAGGACATCGAAGGCAAACGGCTTTCGCGATATTAAGGACATTACGTTAAAAAATTTCTAGATTCGAAGAAAATGCAAAAAAGCGTTTGCAGTTTACGTGAGATAATGAAATAATTTCCAATGGTATCCAACTCCATTTTGCGATTATTCTACCCATATTTTAACTACAGCTATCGATGATTTTGCGCTCATATCTAAGCATTGAGGGACAAATATAATTGGGGAAAAGGTTTTCCCACAGAGATGAAACTTTTCCAAAAGCTGAAAAATTACGAAGATTCGTGCTCATTTGCAACCTTCATGATTATATTTTCGGTTTATTTGAATATGTTCCTAGCATGCAGGGTGAGGCAAACGACTTTTAGGTATATTTTCTGGCCTCTCGGACTTTCCCGGCGGAAAATATTATAATATCCATCACTTTTAGTTCTATCTTTACCGACGTAATTGGATGGTTATTATGGAGACCAGAAATCAACACATAGAAAATATCCGGATAAACCGGTGGTCGAGAATTTTCTCTTGGGGTTTTTTTCCCGACATTTACCGAAGCATTCTTTACTATAGACCTGATAAACGTCCGGATAGGCGAGTCTCTTTGTCACACAGTGTTTGTTTTGCGGGCATGTGTGTGTATGTGTCCGGGCGGTCGGGCATGTGCATGTGTCCGTATGTGTGTATGAGGGAGAGAGAGAAAACATCTGACCAATGAGGAGTTTCGAGGACGAAAGGCGAGCGCCTAGGCTCGCAACAAACGCCACGGAATTTCGATCGAAATCAACTCAGCGAGGACGCGTAAAAGAGCCGTTGCTCGAATTCACAAAGCACAACGAAGGGAAAGTTCTAGTTTCGAATCAGACTCTCAAAGCGAAAGGACGACAGGGATTAACTTTTACAAAGAACGAAACACTTGACGTATTTTCACAACATTATTATATGTAAATAAACGATCATTCGACATAATTATTAATTATTGTTCGGGTGCGGCGAGATACGAGAGAATAAACGAAAAAAGCACCGGTCAACTCAATATTTATGTATTTTCATTCGTGATTCGATATTTGAAAAAGCGTTTGAGCAAAAGTGAAATGGAGTCCTGTAGCATGAGCGTCATCAAATACATTATTTTCTTTTTCAATCTTATCTTCGCGGTAAGTTCATGGTTTAATGCCAAAGAGCCGTAATTAGTCACGATCAATATTATATATTATTCTTATTATTAATTATAGGTATTAATAATTACTATGACTATTATTTAGCTACAATTTATAGTATCAGCTAAGTGAAAAATTAATAACTGTCCGAACGAAGGTATCCGGTATCGGCATAATCATCGCGGGCGCCCTGGTAATAACTGAAGTTGGTGACTTTAGTCATTTCCTCGAAGGCAGAATTCTCGCCCCACCGATCGTTCTCATAGTAGCCGGTTCGATCGTATTTTTGGTCGCTTTCCTCGGATGTTACGGTTCTATAAAAGAACATTACAACATGTTGATGGCAGTGAGTTTTTCTTGTATTCTTTTCATAACATATATGAAACAAAAGCTCATCACTGTATCGACATTTCAAATCTTTGTTTCAGTTTGCCGTTGCATTGGTAGTGATATTCATCGTCGAGCTAGCAGTCGGTATTGCAGCGGCGGTGTTCAAAAATGATTTTACAATGATTATGAAGAGATCGATGACCGCCTCGATGATGAATTACACGGAGTCGGATCAGGTCGCCTGGGATAATGTACAGAATAAAGTGAGTACTTATCTCGAAATTTTCTATAAAGTAAGTAAAATAATAATAGAATTAAGAGCGGCGATAATAATAACACCGAGAATAGCCAAACGAATTTTTCAAGAAGGCAACGGCCGCGCAGGATGTTCAATATGTACATATGTATATGACCGATGCCACCTCTTTTCGATCACTTTTGAATTCGACCATTTTTAAATTTGCTGAAAATTTGATGTTACACTACCCCGCTAAAAACTTTTTTGTGAATTATTTCAAATGTTTTAATCGAACTGAAAAAAAATTATGAATTTTGAAAAAAAAACGTACAAAAATAGTTCAACGAGACACTTTTTTTACATTTTTCGTTGTAAGAAGAAGAATTACCCCGGTAAAATATACGTTAGGAAAAACGACACAAAGCAGTTAATGGACGGATCAATATATAGTACAAGATCGGTGATCGCGATAAGATAAATATCGATTTTACATTCTTATACGAGGAAACATGAGTCATTTATGTTTCTGTATTTTCTACAGAGAAAGCATGATAAACATTCTGTGGTTAACCTGATGCCTGTAGGTCTCTGAACTCGTTTTTGTCTCCGAGGACTTACGAGGAACATCACTTAGGTGTCCCCCTCCGATTTCGTTGAAACTATGATATGTGGTAGACGATCGAAAATTAATCGACACGTATTTTTTTTATCGGCAGAAAAACGGCTTCAAGGGGTAACAATACATTTCATATTATTTATTGCAAAGATCGAAGTTTTTCATACGTATTTCCGAAAATTTTTTATCGATTGAGATGTAAATTTGCATACATGTGGAGGATGGAAAACTAGCGGATACATGTTTTTTATTTTTCCGATATATCGCAATTAAGGGGTTGTAACTGCCCTTCGATTTTTTAGGCAAGAACATCGTATAGTCAGCTACCATATCAGAATTCCGGGCTAAATTCACGTCAATATTCATGTTTGCGCGCATGTTTAGAACTATTCCCCGTACGAACAAAAAATTAAGGGGCGAACCACCCCTGTGGTATCTTTTTCCTACCCTCTATGAGAATGGGGTGGATCTAATTGACGGAAACCTGTTCTATTTTCATGGTAACACAACAATTTAGTTGACGTGTTTTTGCATTTTTTCCAAATAGTAACTTTAAGCGGCAATTTGCCGGCCGCTATCACGTACGCATGACTTTTGCTCGCCAACGGTTATCTTCCGCTGTGACGTACGCATGGCTTATTTTCGCCAACGATGATGCTTCATATCGACGTTTGTATAAGTAGATATACTATTGCAAATCAACATTTGACGATCAAGGAACATTGGTTTCAACTGTTTATATGGACAACTATTATAATAGTGTAAAAGTTGTAATGGAGTTACTAAAGCATAAAACAGACATCTGTGGCATAATTAGAGCAAACAGAGGAGTGCCAAATTGTTTAAAATCTCCTACATTGAAAGATAAGTAAGTCAATGGAGTTTCGCAGAAAAGGAAAGATTTTGGTACAAAAATGGAATTCGGCCAAAAAATTGATGACAACGATTTCTACGATACATTCAGCAGACATGGTCGAATGTGTGAGTAAAAGAAGAAAAAAGAAGAGCATGAAACCAATTTGCATATGGGAGTATAATAAATTTATGAAAGGTGTTTATCACGTCGATCAATACCTATCGTACTATTCCATACTTCGCAAAACACAAAAATGAACCAAAAGAACGGTTTTATACCTTATAAACTGTGCATTATACAAAGCGTGCTAGATATGGATAAAAAAATCCAAAAATCCTATTAGATTCAAACAATTTTTACTAAATCTTGCACTAGCATGGATTAGTGGGAACGAAGAGAAGCAACCATCAAGATCGGGTGCTCGATGTAATAAAAGATCGCCCAGGTATAATCCGCCAGATAGGCTTACCGTGGACATGAGACAACATAGCATAACACGTATTAGTCATAATTGAAGAATTTAAAACCCACGAAGGGCTTGTAAAATCTGCACTGCGATCAAGAAAAGAAGTTCCACTGCATATGAGGGATTCCACGCCAGATCAAACACCATTTTGCCTTACCATCTCCGATTTTTTTGAAAAAATGTTATGCTCTAGTATTGGTTGAAAGAGGTTTCCATGATTTTTATCAATTTTTTTGTCGAACCATTTTCAAGATATCGATTTTTCAAAAAGATTTTAAAGTTTCAATTCTATATTGTTGATTTGCAAAAAACACGTACTGATCGATTTTGTTGAATTTTTTTTTGCACAGAACTGTCTGTTATTCCACACCTTTTAAGACTAGTTGGATAATGGGATAACGATGGAACCTATTTTTGTTCGATTTTAGTTATCCGTATTGAAAAATATCTGAAAACAATTCTATGCACTTGAGCTTAATAACTATTGGACACATAGGAATTATTAATTATTTTACAGATTAATTTCAGGAAACAGTTACAGACGAATTGCCGAAGAGCAGTTATTTTCTTACCCGTTTAAATATTTTACAAGTTCGAGATTCAACAGATGAGAAAAATTCTTTAAATCTCAAAGTGTCTTCTCCGTCCGGAATTACACGATAATACTTTTGCGCCCCTGTTATTATCTTTGCTCTTATACGAGTATATCTGTTGTATAATGATTCTTTGGCTAGATTATAATCGTCGTTACAAAATAATTGGGCATGAATATTCGGCAAACAATTTGATTTTATTGCCCAGTCATTTAATTGCCGAGAAGTAGAAATTTGATTGAGACTTGGAAGTTGAAGACTTGCTCGTGCTACTATTCTTTTCACGGTTCCCCCTACTCCATCAAAGGCACTTTGCCGTGAGCTGTTGCAAAATAATGCCATTCAGCTTTTAATCCAAAGTCTTGCTTATGATAATTGAGATTTACAAAATTTTTATAATTTTTAAATTGTTGAGGCGTTTCATCGGACAAGTAAAGAGCTTTTGCAGCATTATTGGATACTTCTTTGATAAAACTAGTAGTCATTCTTGTAAATTCATGAATAGCAACGGCATCATGAGATAAGCAATGCGATATTATTACAATAAAAATTATCGGTCATCGTTCATTAAATGATAAAGATATAACCATTTTATTGCATAAATAACAATGACCGTTGTCGGTGAGCCTGAAGAAACGATTAATTTTCAGCACGAATAACTAAAATCGGAAAATTGAAAAATCGAAAAAAATAGATCCCATGGTTATTCCATTATCCAACTAGTCTTAAAAGGTATGGAATAACCGAGAGTTTTTTACAAAAAATAAAAACAAGAAAATCGATCAATACGTGTTTTTTGCAAATCAACAATTTAGACTTGAAACTTGAAAATCTTATAGAAATACGGTTTGAAAATTGTATTCGATATTTTTTTATGAAAAGTGCGTTCACAAAGAAAAATTTCAAAAAAAAAACGTCCAGTTTGGCCCATTTTTCGCAAAGATGGGCGTTCAAAAAAAGAGTAACGTAATTTTTGAAAAATCGATATCTTGAAAACGGTTCGACAACAAAATTGAAAAAAATCATGGAGGCCTCTTTCAAGCAATACTAGAGCATAAAAATTTTTTTAAAAAATCGCAGATGGTAAGGCAAAATGGTGTTTGATCTGGCGTGGAATCCCTCATATACATATGTGTTCTTCCTGCAACGTTCCGCTGCGTGTTAGAAAATGTTTTCAAATTTATTATAAGTACTAAAAAGGAACTATAAAACCTAAGAGATCAATTTTTTAAATAAAATGTTTTAGTACTAATTAAAAAATATAAGACTATGCAGTAGAACCTGCGTGAATCTTGCCGGAGGCAGCGTAACAGCGCTTCGATAAATGCGCGACCGGCAAAGTGTTAAGGGTGTAAATTACCCTCTATCCGAACTGTATTCTTACCGCACTCGTCTTTTCTCATTGAACGCGTCTTTGCTGATTCAAAATATCTCTAACAACTCCGAATCGGCGTTTCCTCATGTTGCGAACTCAATATAAGACTCTGATTGTGAATCGGGTAATCGAACCCCTTTCTATTTTCCTTTTCATTGGCGATTTAAAAAGCTGCCCCGCTATTTTGATGAATATGATTTTGGATACCTGTGGATATTTCGCATTAGTCTGTAATGGATTAATCTTTATTAATTTCTAATGGATATTTTGTATTAATCTCAACAGGGGCCGGGGAAGGGAGACGCCGAGACCTCCCTATTACTCCTCACTTTTCCAATATTTATCAGAAACATGTTTTCTATACCCGGACGGATAAATACTTTTTCCACTTATTTTCTTTAATGCGATAAGTTTTTCATTTAAAGAAAAAAAATGCACACATAGAGATGTATTCCCGATGTTTATATTAGACGTTTACGTCATTCTTGTGGGATTTGGGCGACTCCCATCGGTCAGCCATCCCGTAATATGACTTAATATCTATGCGCCGACCAAGTTATAGTTCATTGAGTGCGTTTTTGTAATTGATCTCGTAAGACGGAGGATTATTCCTTCTATTTCGATGCTTCTTATAAAAGGCGGTAAATAATCGCAGTGTACTAGTTAAAACGTACAAGGCAGAGTAGTAGGAGGTAGATATCGACGTCTCCTTCCCCGGCCCCTGTTGAGACTAATGCAAAATATTCACATATTCATCAAAATAGCGTGACAACTTTTTAAATCGCGAATGGAAAGGAAAAAAGAGAGGGGCTCGATTACCCTCTCACAATCAGGGTTTCATATTGGTTCGCAACATGAGGAAACGTCGATTCGAAGTTGTTAGAAATATTTTGAATCCGCAAAGACGTGTTAAATGGGAAAAGACGACTCCGGTAAGAAAGTTCGGGTAGAGGGTAGTTTACTCCCTTAAGGTTGCTATTTAGAAAAAATACAAAAATATGTCAACTAGATTTTTGTGTTATCATCAAAATAGAACAGGTTGCCATCAATTAGATCCACTCCGTTCTCATAGAGTGTAATGATCTACGTTCTTATAACGCGCTTCGGGGGAACGATATCCCACCGAAGGTTTCTGTACAAACACATGTTAATTTTGTACATTTTTTGTGTTGAATAAGCGTACAAGTTTGTGAACCGGGCGTACAAATTCTCCTAACGCGGTTGACACTTTTGCCACGCGAGTCACGCCGTCTGCGCCGACATACGTTTCAACAACTCTACCTTTTTTCCACTGGTTACGTGAAATCTTGAATCCATTTCTCACTTGTTATTAGCGTTGGCAAGTAATTCTCCGGACGACGGCCCAATAAGAAAACGATTTGGTGTTAGCGCCTCATCATCTCGCGGATCGGGAGAAACGTGCGTTAACGGTCGCGAATTAACGGAATGTTCAATTTCAAGCAATAACGTATGCAGTACTTCTTCGCTGGGCGCTTGTCCTTTTAAACTTGTATTGAGCGCTATTTTCACCGATTTAATCATGCGCTCCCAAGCTCCGCTCATATGCGGAGCGTCTGAAGGATTAAACAACCACCGCATTCCGTTTTGTAAAGCCTACTCCCGCTGCGCGTTTCTGTCAATCATCGCAAGTTTATCAACGAGCTCCTTGCAAGCTCCGCGAAAATTCGTGCCGTTATCGCTATACATCACGGATGGGGAGCCTCGACTAGCAGATAATCGCTGTAACGCCATGCTAGCAGAACTGGCTGTCAGAGAATGTGCCAATTCAATATGTATTGCTCTTGTTGTCAAGCATGTAAAGAGAACGCCTCATCGCTTTTCGCGTCGCCGTCCGATTTTGACTTGCATCGGTCCAAAATAGTCTACACCGCAGTGATTGAATGGTCACTGCCTGTATGCAAGACGACCTTTAGGTAGAGATGTCATTTTTGAAGCATGCGGTTTCGCTCTTCGCAACTTACATATCAAGCATCGATGGATAAGATATCTTAACGCATTCCGTAATCCGACGATATAATATCTTTGTCTTAATTCATTCATGATCGTTTCATTACTCGCATGATAAAAATGTCGATGATACTCCAAAATACGAAGCTTAGTGGCGGGATGCTTGCCATCTAGGATTACGGGATGCGTTTCAAAATTTAACCCTTCGATTTTGCGTATGCGCCCTTCTGCATGTAATAAATTATCTTTATCGAGAAATGGCTTAATATTCGTGATTCTGCTTCCTTTATGTATTAATTTATGCGCTCGCAGCAATTTCAATTCCTCGCGAAATGATTGTGACTGCATTTCCCGAAACCAAAACTTCTCAGCCATTTCTGCGTTGAACTCGTTATTTTTATCTTTTGTCTTCTTGCGCCATTGATTCCATACCCTTCGTACCCGCTTAGCTCCGATGAATAAACCTCGTCAACCCAGTAACCTCGCTGGAAGGGATAAACTTTCCATTGATGCTTTGATTTGATACACTTGAACTTTTCGCGTTTCTAAACTGTCAATCGCATTTTTTTCTTTTTCAGTAAGAGGCTTTTGCGCAGGCCATTCTTCTTCAGGCAATTTTAAAAACTCAGGCCCACCAAACCATGACTTTGTTGCGTTCAAAGAATCATTTGTCCAACGAGTAGCGTGATCTGCAGAATTATTATGCGTGGAGACCCAAAACCATTCAGAACTCAACGTTAGTTCCCCGATTTCTCCTAACCGGTGCGCTACGTACACCTGTTTCGTTCGCGGTTCCG
>JAPYZT010002844.1:0-18169 GCA_030522965.1 Tryphoninae sp. A BG-2022a
CCCCCGCCTCCCTCCCCCCTCAACACAACAACGCTAAACGGTAATTGAAGGAAAAGAACCCAAAGGACAGAACAAAAAAAAACAACCAAAAAACAAACAAACAAACAAAAAAACAAAACGGCGACGAAAAAAACGAAAAAACGGAAGAAAAAGAGAAGAAGAAGGAGAAAGCAAAAATTAACTATCCGTCTTCTCTTCCCCCGTCCCCATCCTCCTCCCTGCAACGGGAAAATTAAAAAAAAGGAAAAAAAAAGAAACGAACGACAAGCTACGAAATCGGGAGAAGAAGCAAAACGTTCAACGACGTGACGTTCAAAGGCGAGAGAAACGAGATTCGTCCAGTTTTTGATCGAATAAGCGAAGAACAAAGAAAACAGCGAGAAAAAAATCGAAAAGAATTCGAGCAAAAAAGGTTAAAACCAAAAATCGGACAAAGAAAAAGATCGTGTGGCGTCGAGGTGTCACAGAGTGTGTCGTATTTGTTCTCGTTTCATTTTTTTTTCTTTCGTTTTTTTTTCTACTTTTTTTTCCTCCTTCGTTCCGCGGCTCTCCGTACAGTGCTTTTACGATCCTTCGTTTCGCGATTCGAAGGAGAGCAAGCCCTTCGCGCTCCGGTACGTGTCGGCTGGTCTTCCTCTCCGCTGATTCTGTCGCGTCGAGTCCGCGAGAGAGAGGTTCGAAACGATAAATTGAAACGACAAAAAGAAAAACGAAAACACACACACACACACACACAAACACACAAAATTGTACAATCATCTCCGAATGTACAATATTCGTGATTATACGAAGGATACGAAAGTTTTCACCATTTCTCTCTTTTTTCTCATTCATTTTATCGTTCATTGTTTCTTTTTCGTAGGACCCTCGACGGAAGTGTGGGAAGTCGATCGAAAACGCGGCTACGGTGTTAATTAAATGGCGCACAAAACGTAAAATGTAAATCGAGCAAACCAAAAGAAACCCAATCAATAATAATAATAATAATAATAATAATAATCATATAGAAAGTACAGTGTTGGTAATATTGGAAACGACGGGATGAGACGACAATAAAGAAAAAGAGGAACCTGCCGTTACGCAAGGCTCCGTCGTGTACACCGACTCATATATATATACATATATATATATACACACATACCAATGGGATATGAAGAGAGAACGAGAGAGAGAGAGAGAGAAAGGAAGGCAGAGGGAGTGAGGGAGGAAGGGAGAGAAAGAGATAGATGAATATATATCAGGGAGTGCGAGAAGAGGCGAAATAGAGAGAAGAGAGAAGGTAGAAAGAGTGAGAATCGTGGGTGGATCGCGAGGGTGGTGGTAGAGGAAAGCTGGGTGTAGGGAGTAAGAGGGTGGGATAAATAAATGGTGGGAGAGCGAGTAATAAACGTGAAAATCCGTGAGGTGTCATCAACTTTTCGACGTTTCTTCCTCCACTGTCGTATACTCGTACGTACATGGGACTGTACGGTCCATGGACACACTAACACGCACGGTACAAACATGTACGTGCGACACATGGATTTACCCAGAGCGAGCCAAGAGCTACGATTTAGCGAGGTACACCAGGGAACGTGAGCGAAGACGAGAGAACAACGAAAAAAAAAAACAAAAATAAATAAATAGCGACAAAGAAAAGAAATTAAAAAAGCAAAAGCGAAATAGAGAAGGAGCAAAAAAAACGCAAATGCGAAAAAAGTTCGCGAGCGATTTCATTTCTTGTTTTCTTCCCGCCTGTGGACACACCGTTCGTCATTCTCTACACTAATTTCGTTTGTAACTAACAACTGTAATTTCGTTTTTCTTCTTCGTTGTACGAAATTATTTTTTTGTTTTTTTTTTGTTTTTCGAGTTTTTTAATTTTGTTCTTTTCAATAATTTATCTCGATCTCTTTCACGTTTTGCACGACGTGTCCAGCGTGAGGGACGATAGTAGCGAGGAACTAGGAAAAAGGGACGGTTGGGTCGACAACGTTCGTCGAGGTGCGTTTTAAAAAAAATTTTTTTTTTTTTCAATTTTTACGAAAGACGAAATATTTTTCGCCACAGGCGTGATATAAAACGTGTCAGCCCTTTTCTCGCCTATCCCCCGCTGTGACAACTGACCGCGATAAAATTTCGATTTGCAAATTATCACAAGAATTAAAAAGCACAACGACCAAACAACAACAACAACAACAAAATGAAACAAAAAAAAATAAGCGTACATACTTTCGAAAATAATGAAATCTCGGGAACGTTACGCGAATAATCCGCTGTTTTAAAAATTTTTTGTTGTTTCTTCTCATTCATATTTTTGATATAAAACCAAAAAAAAAGAAAGAAAGAGGCTGAAGAAAAATTTATCCATACACGCGGGATGCGCGTATAGACGCGTGTAGACGCACGCGCATCGAGGCACATACGCGCACGCAGCACACGTACACGCGCGCCCGCGGACAGACAGACACGGAGTGTACATAGCGAAGAAGAGAGCGAGAGAGACCTCTCTCGCTCCGCCCTCTGTCGGTGTGCTCAACACCTCACCGGGAAAGTAGGCGAGGTTGGTCGCGAAACGACAATTCCCCATGCCCGTCGGGTTTTCTCGTATCGTAGAATGCCACCGGACGATGGAATTTTTTGTGTCAATTTTTTGTTTTATTATTTAAATTTTTTTCTTTTTTCATATTGAAGAAAAGGGAGGGGGGGGGGTTGAGAACGATAGGCACGAACTGGAGTTGCAGCACGCTATTTCTCCGTTAACGCTTTTCTCGATGAAGGGAGAGCGACAGGATGCGAGAGGGTGGGGTATGGGGAAGAGGGTTGAATTCTATTATTCTCTTCGACTTTCCCATTGCCGCACAATTTCATCGTCGTCCTCGTCGCGAAGTAAAAGGATCGCGTGTACCAAGCGTTATCGCAAAACGAGACAGGGAAAAAGGAGGCGAACAAACGTACAAATAAACAAACAAACAAAAGATAACTGGCTAATAACGGAATAGAGAATAGAGGGGTAGATTAGATATGAGAGAGGAAGATGGGTGTATTAGGGAGGGTGGGAGGGGGGAGAAGAAACGAAGAAGAAGTCAACCCTGAGTGATCTATATCGCATCTCCCTCTCTTTCTCTCTCTCCGCCTCCCCCCCCCCTCCCGAAACGTATATCGAGCGAGTTACCGATCGTATTAACACGTACGTGATAAAATATTCGTCGTATATTCGTACGTGGCCGATTAATTAAAAAATAATCGCGACAGGTTTTTTTTCTTTTTTGTTGTGGTTATTGTTGTTGCTGTTGTTATTATTGGGGGGAAAGGGGGGGGGGGAATAACGATAATAGACTGTCGACTTCTATATGAAACGAATAATTAATGAAAATTGGACGTTTCGAATTAATTTAATGAAAGATTGGATCAAAATGTGTGCATTAAAATCGAGAGATGTTCCAGCAAGTACGTCGAGCGACATGACGCGTGTCAGTAATCGTGACAGGAACCGAGTTTTGGCCTCGTGGGGAAAGAAATAAGAAGGATTGTAAGGGGGTGAGGGGCAAAAGGGAAGGGTGGAGGGGTAGACGGGGGTTGAGGGAGAGGCAGAGTCATCGATCAAACTCCTTCTCTCTATCCACCTCGTAAAACAACTTCTTTCACATCCGAAACATCTCGTCTTCTCTCTTTCTTTCTGTCTCTCACGCTCTCTCTCTCTCTCTATCTCTCTCTCTCTCTCTCTCTCTCTCTCTCTCTTTCTCATGACTCGACATTTTTGTTATCTATTTCCTTCGACAGTGGTTACGCGCGTGCCACGACCCTCATCGTCATCAAAGATTAATATGAGAGAATCGCGAATAACGTACGTACAACGTTTATATCTGCGATTAACGCGTTTTACGTACCGTAATAACGATGGCGTGCGATCTTATAAATTTATTGACAATTAACGTTTTTTATTTTTTTATTTTTTGTCACAATACGAAATGCGTCACCCTTTCTCGTAACGTCGTCGTTAATCGTGCTTCTCCCATCTTGCCTGTGGGCTTCGTTATCGTTACGCTATCACGATATACGTAGAGTCCGTTTAGAGACAGAGAAAACGCAAGAGAGAGAGAGAGAGAGAGAGAGAGAGCGAGAAGATTGGGCGCGCGCACGCTACATTGTCGCGAAACCCCCGGGAACGTAAGAATCCTGTACCTTGATCGCGGCCTGTGGCCTCTCTTCAGATTTCTGGCTCGACGCGAAACACGATTTTGCAAACGTTTTGTCGTATTATTATTATTTAAACGAAAGACAATACATACATAAATACATACATATACCCACACACACACACACATACACACACACCCATATATATATATATGTGTGTGTGTATGTATGTATGTATATGTGCAGAACATCAAGATTCCGCAGCTGGAACAAACAATAGTGGCGATTGTCGGATGGCGATGGTCGTAGTGTCAAGCCCATCTTGGTACGTGAAGGCGTTTATGCACCGTGGTACTGTCAAAGAAGAAGGTGTTCGTTGGTACTGGCTGGGTGTTCTCTGGTAGTGGTGCGCTCGGTGTTCCGTAGAGTGGTAGTAGTGGTGTTGGTGTTGGTGCTGGGTGGTAGTAGTGGTGGTGGTGGCGGTGATGAAGAAGGGTGAGACTCGCGTTGCTGCGGCGGCTACTGCTGTTGGGTTATCACCCATCCCCTCCGCGTGAAGCGCCGCGAGGGTAAAGCCGCGTCGGGCATTCGTAACGTCGGTGTTGAGAGACCGGGGCAAGTGAGAGAGAGAGAGAGAGAGACAGAGAGAGACAGAGAGAGCGACAGAGTGAGAGAGTGAGAGAGAGAGAGAGAGAGAGAGAGAGAGAGAGAGAGAGAGAGACAGAGCGAGAGCAAGAGGCGCGCGTCGCTCTAGCTGCACAGTGTCGGTGAGCAGTGCGGTGGTGGCGCACGTCCATCGTCCTCATCCTCGTTGTCGTCGTCGTGGTCGTCGTCCTCCTCCTCGTTTCGGTTAACGCCACCGGCCGTATCGTCCTTTCCTAAGGCCACTCGTCATCAGTCAGTCGTCCACGTTATTTTCACGGGATACAATTTGTACGTTGCGGCCACTTGACGCGCGCGGAATTATTATTTCGCGAGGCCGCGAGAGGGGGAGGTTCGCGAGAAGACGCAGTGCGCGAGTGCGTTTAATTTCTTTTTTTTTGAGATTTTTATTTTCCACTTTATCCATCGGTCGACGTTATTACACGGATAAATGTTACGACGAGGTCATAAACGACACGGGGGACGATGGAAATATACGTGCGGTTTGATCGGTAAACGCGAGTTTCCCGTAAACATCGTCGAAGAGTGAAAAACGAAAAAAATAATCGTCGTAAAGGTGGTACGTGAGTGCGCGGGTGAGATTTTTCTTTGGTTGTTATTGTTGTTGTTGTTCGAGATTTGTTGTCGCACGAAGACGAATCTGGTATACGGAATTACGGGGTGTGTCCATGGGTTTGAGGACACGACGACGTTCTCGTCGGGGCTGTACCCATAAGCCCGCGAGATTTTGGCTCGGTTCACGTTTTTACGCGTGGGGTGGAAGAAAAGGAAGCGATAAACGCGAAGGTGCATAGCGAAAAGGGCTACGACACGTAGGATAATAAAAGCGACGAGCTCATCGTACGACGAAGTGGCGTCGGGCGATAAACACAAGGTTTGGTCAAGGGTAGGAGAGCTGCAGGGCCGGCCGTGATAAGCGGACGTGCCTGCAGCGAAGTCAGTGCGGGCACCGGAGGCGCGAGTTCAGCATGCAGCATGAACCACGGTGCCCCGGAGGTCTGCTGGGAGCTCGGGACGAGACTCGTCAGGGTTTGCTGCGACCCCATCGTCATCCGAAAGCGCACAGACAACAACTGGCTAATCATCGTCGTCATCAGTCTGAACAGCGGTTGGTGCGGAATTCCCGTAAACGCGTGGAGGAAGAAGATATTACGAGGTCGGGAAATCGACTCGTTTTACGTGAAACGGGAGAAAACAATAGCGTCGTCGTCATCGTCGTTGTCGTCGTTGCGTCTAATCGAAAAGAGCAGCAGGAGGAGGAGGAGGAGGAGGGGTTCGACGACGACGTCATCCGCAGCAGGTCGAGCGGCAGGTCGCCTGCGGCAGGCAACGAGAACTGCAGCCGCAACTGGGAAGTGGCAATCGCGTGTCCCCACCCCGCGCGGGAGGAGGAGGACGACGACGAGAAAGAGAGAGAGGAGGCGTGTGTCGCGTTTGCTTCCGTCGAGGAAGCTACGAGGAAGCGGAAAACGGAGGGAAGGAAGGACGCGGGTCGAAAGGATTTCGTACCTCGTGTACGGCGTCCTTACCGACGTACCGCCCGGAGAGGAGACGACGAGGCGCACGCGAAAGAGACGAAAGAATTGGCCGGAAAGAGAATTTCGTCGCTTTCGCGCTCTCGCGGAACGTCGCGAATCCCGGTGGACGTTTCGTCGACAATTACGGCATTTCGGGCCTCGTCTCGTCACGAGTCAACGACATATCGAGCCACGAGGCAGACCGATCGCTCGACGATCGTTTTTCGGCACGCTCGACGGATCTCGGGGAACTAGTGGGGGTCTCGCGAGCCCGTCGAGACTTGGCCAATACCGCACGGGCAACGATAACATCAAGTTCCTGGCCAAACGGCCCGGGACGAGTACGCGCGGGGCTGACTCCCTCGGGAAGGGACGCGCCGGCGGGCGAGTCGGGCGACCAACGACACCTACGAGACGGCCAACGACAACAACAACGCCAACAACAGCTGTCCTCACCTCGGTTATCGGTGACGTACGACGATCGTGCGTTTCGGCCGCGACGGAAAAATCGCAAGGACGCGAGTGCAGAAAGTTCGCCGAGGGATTTCCGTTCGGTCGTCGCATCGTCCTCCTCGTCGTCGTCATCGTCGTCGTCGTCGTCGTCATCGTCATCGTCGTCGACGCTTACGCGTCTACGGAAGAATTCTCGAGAACCGACATCGCCGAGGTTTCGGCCGGTCTTTACCGATTTTCCGCGGAACGTTACGGGCCCGAACGCTGGAAGAAGTCACGAGGCGATTGGAATTCTACGTACGGATGCATGCAGGGTTCTTACCGTGCGACGTATATCGACTCTTGCTGCTACTATCGTTCGGCGTTGGCGTCGCGTATATCGCCGCGTCCGTTCGACATCGCGGAATTTACGCGATCGTTATCAAGATCATCAGTTGGGAAGAGAGAAGCGTTCGCAACGAGAACGAGCCCGAAGGATCGGCGTCCAGGAGGCTGTGGTGCCACGTCGGAGCGAGGAAGTCGTACGAAAGGACGAAGAACCGAGAGAAGGCTCAGATCCTCGTGGCAGCTATGCGGGTCTTCCTGCGACGCGGAAAACGCGAACACGAGTCCTCGACGGGACCGCGTCCTCCTTCGCACGTCTCGAGAGTACCCCGTCCACGCGGTACCGCTGCGTTCGAGTGTCTCGACCCGCGCTGGAACAGACCCTATCGTTGGAAATCCCGGAGGTTATTATCGGCGGAATACACAAGTGCCGTACGAGGTACGGAGGAAACTCGTCGCGGCTATTCGCCGGCGGCAGGATCGCCGAGAAATTGGGGAAGATCGGCGGCAGAACGAGAGGAAAAAGACTACGGGAGGGCACGACGCTCGTTGCGGAAGGGCGTCGGCAAGGTCGTCGGGTCGCTAGTTATCTCGTTAAAGACGAGCCGATGCGACACGAGAAGTCGGTATACCCCGAAACATTGTCCGCGACGTGGCTATTCGCGAAGACAAAGACGTGGCGCGGGAACAACGGGGATTCTACGTGTTGGTGGTGCTCGCGTTTGCTACCAAGTACTTGCGAAGTTTTCACGTCAAGGACGCGACTCGATGGCCGATGGGGCACCGATCTTGACCAAGTCGGTAGAAAAACGTCGTTGTTCAACCGTTTATCGCAATGTCGCGAAAGTTGCTACGATCTCGTCGATGGTACAAATGACCTCGAGTCCAAACGTGGACTCGCTCGCAACACTGCCTTTCGCGTTGAATCGCGCGAATACCACCACGCGACACCGGTCGCGGGTACACGATCGATGGAGGAACGATGTAGTAGCGAGACGCCGAAGGAAAAAGAGGAGGGCGAGGATGACGAGAGTTATCTCGCGTTTGGATCGTCGACTTTCAAGAGAGACACGCGCCGTAGAACGGAATATATCGACGTCTTGGGCCTACGTTCAATGTCCGGCGAGCGGAAATTCTCGGGCCTCGACGACCGGAAGAATTGCCAGGGGTGTCCGGGTAACGGAACGACGCTCGACGTGGCCAGCGTCGAGCGCCACGGCGTTATACGTTCACCGATCTACGACCGACTCTCGACGCACCAAGTGCTCGATAACACTGCCTTTAACGACGATGACGATGACGAAGATGATGGCGATAATGGCGACGATGATTATAATAATAATGACGTTGACGATCGTAACGATCTTCGCAACGATCGCGACGACGACAACAAATTTTTGCGACCCGCGGAAGACCCGGAAGAGATCGGTATCAACGAGACGCGTCGTACGATCGTCGTCGCGGGTACGCGTCGTTCGGACGACGCTAAGAGAAAACGTGCATCACGCGAGCCGAGAACGCTCAAGAGAGCGCGCAAGATCGCGACGGAAGAGAAATCGCGGGACGATCGGGATCGCGAGATCGTCGAGACGAACGCGTGCGTGGACGTGCCGGGTGGCAGATTGTTCGACGTTAACGGCAGATCGGTCGACGATAGAACGTCGTCGACGGAGGACGAGAGTCGCGGTACGTACGATACGAAGAAACCGGCGCGATACGACGATCGTACTTACGGCACCTCGCACGATCGTGGAAAATGGCGTCCGAGACGACGTCGTCGTAGAAAAATCATGGACGAAAAGAACGGGAAATACGCCGGCGGCCTTTCGTTGGTGCGTCAGTGCCGAGAAGAGCGTCGAGACGATGAGAGAAATGGTTTCACTGCCCGATCGGGAGAGCCGATCGTCGGGATCGATGGTAACGACGGTACAGAAAATTGGTCGAGCGATTGCGACGAGAATTTGGCGAAGACGGAGGAGGAAGAACGCGCGATACCGCGAGCTTTCGTCGATGTCGAGAGACGCAGACGAAGAAAACGCAGGAGACCGCCAAGAGCGAGACGCGTCACGACGATACGAAACAAGGAAGAGTCTGGCTCTCGGCAAAAGTGGGGAGGCGTCGGAAGTTACGGTCTATTGTTCATGCTGTATCTTCTCGCGTTGCCGATATTATGCTCGACCGTACCCTCGGGTCCCGTCGCCTCGGCCTTCGCACAAAAGTCACCGCTCACACACGGCGATAATTTTACGGCCCGTAATTCGTCCTTACAGCATCAGGGTCATCAAGTACGACGCGACAGTTTACTCGGTCACGAATCGTCGCATCCCTACAACGAATACACCTGGGAGGTGAACCAGATAAATCCTTGGCTGTCGGCTTGCGATCTGGCAGGTCCAGCGCCAGCCGATCTTCAGGGTAGCTGCGGACCTCCCGAAGTACCCAAGAATTGTCCTATACCGTGCTCGACAAAGTCCCAGGGCGATGGTAACAGGGCATTTCACGAGGTCATCGAGATGTTGGGCGTGCACGAGAGGGCTAGAAGCGGCGCGGGTGGTTCGCGATGGAGGCCGGCTGGGACGTCCACCAATAATATGATTACGAATAAAGACGATGACGGGAATAAGAGGACGGTGGTAGCCTCGTTGGCTCCGGAACAGTGCCTTTTTTACCTCGAGGCGTCGCACAAGAGGGACATCTGCCGGGACAATTTCGGTCGTGGCAGTTCGTTAAGTTTTTCAAATCAACGGGATAATCGGTATTGGTTCGCGAGTGGCCTGCGCTTGCGTCATTGTTGCGAGCACTCGGTCGTTAACGCGCTCGCACCCGGCAAGGGAGGTCCTCTGGAGGATGTTCTTAACGGTGGACGTAAATGCTCCGAGGCGTTGGACAAGCTGCTACTCGTCGATGCGCTCGCCGCGAGATTACACTGCGAGTTCGAGGAGGTACTGGCGCGTTACGATTGCGCTCAACCATACTCGGTCATCTACAACTGCACCCACTGCAAGGTAAACATCTTTTTATTCCATCCTTTCTTTTTTCCCTCTAACGATCCTGCTCGCTCGCGAGTCCTTCTCTCGGACACGAGGTAATTGAGCGAGTGACCTTGAACCCATTGACAAACGTCGAATTACATCCCTCCTCCTCCTAATTTCAAATGTAAGTCTAACAAATTTTACAAATTAACAGTAAACTATGTTTTTGTTGTTGTCTATTTCTCTAAAAGAAACGTTGTCCCATCGATAAATACCGTCATCGAACAATGCCGATCGTAAATTTAGTCGAATCAACGATCGTCCTCGAGCGCATCGACCTCTGAAAAATGCCTCACCATTGCCCCATAACACACCTGCCCAGAGGAAATAAAAAGTCCGAGTCATAAAATTTTACTCGACATTCCCAACGCCATATTTCCAACCACCCTTAAATTCCCACAAACGATCGATAAAAATTTACCCCCCTACCCTCGGATCGTACGAATTCTGTTTTCGATTGAATTCGACTTCTCCATTGTTCGGCTCACTTTTCGCCACGTGATATCAGCTAGCGGTGCCCGCATTTGTGAACAAAATGTGCGATCGTACCGCAGATAAACTTTCTGCTCATTGTGGAACATGGGGGAGGGCAAGGGGGGTGTAAAAAACGCGTTCGGTAGTATTGGCACGTTTCGTAACGATCCGCGTTCTTACAAGCTCCAATTCGGTAACGGACAGAACAATGGAAATTCTCCAATCGTCCGCAGGGAGGGAGGCAGGGCCTTGTTTATTTGACAATGCATGCATGGGTTATTATTAATTTTGCGCGTGGAACAACACAGTTGCACGACAAATTGCCCGATATAACGGTGAAGCGAGGCGGCCCATGCAACGCTACCTTCACCATCGGTCGATCAGGGAATCTGTTTTACGACCATTTCTATTTGCATCGTGTATAGGAACCAACGCAAACAAGTCCGTACGAATTCTCTCGACGGCCCTTTGACTATTATTGCAACGACTTCGGCCGCTATGCGCTGTGCAAATAAGCGTAAATCGATGAAAATAAAATCGCACGTTGGATTACGAAAAAAAAAAAAAAAAATCTTTTTTTTGTTTGGAAAAAAAGAATCGATACACAAAAAAAAAGAATTATTTTCTTATCGAATCGTGGATTAATTTGGATTTAAAAAATGGTTTCTCTACTGGGATTTAGAAAAAGGTAGGAAAAAATTTTTTAGTAGAAAAATTTTATTCCCTCTCTGTCTCTCGAAATTATACAACCCTCCGATCGAACGATATTCGAATAGAAAAGGTAATCCAGGGTTAGGGACAACACGCTGTTCTCATACTTCACGCGACTTTATATCACGGAAAGCCGAAGAAAAAAAAGGAAAAATGGAGGAGGAGGAAAAAAAAGAAAAATGGAAGAAAAAAAAGAACCGAACGCTCATTTGTCATCGTTCGGGTAATGGCGAGTAATAAGCCGAGGGCATCGCACAATGAAGCAACCGTTTCGCGAGTAAACGTACGTGGAATAAAAAGTGTTGGAACGATGAACGCTGACAACGTTTATTCTGTATGACGGCGATATCGCGATCTTTCTCCTCTTTATTTTATTTTTTTTTTTTTCGCCTCCCTTCCATATTTCTCCGCTAGACACCGGAGTGTCGCAGGTATAATAATCATAAATGACGCGCGACGCAATTTCTGTCAGCTGGGTGAAAAATTATCGAACGTTAACGATCCGGATTTTGTTTTGCTTTTTCACGATTTCATCGATTTTCCATTTCATGAAAATTCCTTTAAATGGACATAGCGTCGTTTAACAGCTATTAAATTTAATGCGACTAATCTTACGAGCCTCTAGTTCGCATAAAATACACACATACAACATCGAATGACCTATAAGTGTGTGTGTCTATGTGTGTATGTGTTTATATATATATATATATATATATATATATATATATATATATATATCGAGTGCTGATAAAGTTCGATGTGCCCTGAGAGCTTGTTAAACACGTGATCCGAACAGTGAAAGTACACGAGGTGATGGTGATGGTGGTGGTCGGTGCATGATAATCGAATTATACGCTTAAGAGGTAAAACGAGATCGATTACACCCTGTCGGGACTCGCGCGCGCGCGCGCTCTTTAATACCGCGCGCATCATTGTATTTTCGAAAAACGAAGAAATCCACTTTTTCTTCCAGGTTTTTTCAAATATTTTCTTCTTCTTCTTTTAATTTACGTACAAAATTGAAATTCTCAAAAATTCACGGTTTCGAGAGTTCGCTGATTTGGATTTCTTTTTTTTCATGGGGGGAATAAATTAATTTAGTTTTTAGATTGTAATTTTTATTGAGCGATTTTTTAATGGCAAAGGATTCTTTTTTATAGCATGAATTTTGTAAAACGTGTGTGACGGTTTTCACTCACAGTGGATTTCTTTTCGTGTGTGTGTGTTTTTTTTGTTTCTTTTTTTAAAGTACTTGGTAAATTGATAAAGTGTCGGACTGGATCTCGCTTCGAGAAACGTAGGGAATTATAAATATAGCTAGAGGTGTATGAATTTCATAAAAAGTTCATAGAACGCTCTCGAGCCAGATGTAGATATCGGTTCGAGACGAATTTAGCTGATAAATTTCCAAGTATCGACATTCTCTTGCGTGTTATTTCCCGAGCGTTTTTTCTTTTTTTTATTTATAATCCGATATGGCAAAGACGTGGCTCGACGAGTCGTATGTTCATCGCGATTTTATATCTGGGACTTCAAACAGCCATTTGTCTCGAGCAAACGTGAGCGATCGAGGAACGCCAGTCGGACTGTAAACGTTATAAGTAGTCGCGACCTGTATTTGGTCAGACGTGCGAGGCGAGAGGTAAGAAAATATTTTCTCCCTCGCGAGAAACGACTCTCGTTCATTCGTTGTACATTTGACGTATTCTCCAATGATACAAAAATGTCGGTTCTATTTTCGAACGCAACATTTTAAGACCAGGAGATAATTTAAGGGATTGCGATATTTATCTCGAACGATTGAAAAATATTTTTTTTTTCGTTTCTGAATTCTCAGGTTGGTACGAAAACGTCGAAGATTACAAATATAGAAATAATTTATAGAAATTAATATAAATTTTTTTTAATATTATATAAAAAACATTATTATTAATATTAATTTTTAATACAATTTTAATTTTTATGTAAATATGAAAATTATTTATAAATAAAATTATAAATAATTCTCATTATATTTATTATATATATTATATATTATATATATATTTTGTCATTATATATATTATAAATATATAAAAAAATATATAATTCTTTCCCCCTCTCGCCCCGTCACTTTTCTTGTTCGATGGTTCGAAAATAATTTTTCTTTTTTTTGTCACGCTCGATTCGCCGATACGAGTAAAATTTTCCTGTCCGCGTCATGAACGCGAACTCTTCCCTCGCAACATCTAGTTTTACACGGAACTTTTCTTTTTTGGAACGGTTGGGAGTCGACGGGGTTGCGAGGGACGCAACCAGGGTATAGGGAAAAGCAACGGCGAAGTCGGATTGATCGATGCCAGCCGATTACTTATGCCGGGGCTCGACGAGATATTACCCTATTAGCTTCAACACTGTTCACTCTGCCTCTCGTGGCAGAGGGAGGTGAGTGTAAGAGGAGAAGTGGAGAAGGGGCTGAGAGGTGGTGGGGTAAAAGCACGCTGCCTCTCATTCCCCGAAGCTTTACCACCGACGGGGTGTGTTTAACAAAAATATCGTTCCAACAGGCAGTCAATAATTCAGAGCCTCGTTCGATGCCAGAACGTAACGTATCAGCAAGCTTTTCCTATAATGGAACTTTCGCGACAATCCTGATCGTTCCTTTCCTTTTTTTTAAAGAACATCGATCGTTCGAAAAGTCGAGAGAATCGTTTTAGCAATCGCTCGAAGATTATTATAAACGTCGCGACATCAACTCCAATTCTCATTTCGAAAAGTGACGAACGTTTACGGTTCGTCACAAAAAGACAAAAAAGGAAATTTGAAGGACAAAAAACGGGGGGAAACAGAAACGGAACGCAAGGGAAAAATGAAGAAAGAAATGAGAGTGAGAGAGTAAAAGGAAAGCCGGCTCGTCTCCAACCTCCCTACGATCTACATCATTACACCAAATAGAACGAAAATAAATCCGTTCCTTTCTTCCTCGTCGACCTACATAAAGTTATCGAGTCTCCATTACGTAGGCGGTTGCGGAGGATACCTATAAAGCCTCGCGATGGCTACGAAGAAAGGTGGAGGGAAAAAGGAGACACCGCGAGGCTGGATAGTCGGCTAGGGCGAGTCCTCCTCGCTCGTATATTTTCCCTTTTTTTAAAAATCCTTTTTCTGGGCGTCACCTTCCGGAATGGCTTTCCACGGGGCAGTACCGTTACCTATAACGCGCCCGTTACGTATATACGAAACGAGTTTAGGGTCTATAGTCGGTGAGATCCTTTCCTCTAGGGATAGGCGTATCACGTTTATACAAGGTCGACGATGCATACCGATGTAGAGGTATGCGCGTCGCAAACGATCTTGGTGTCGGGAAGAGCGAGCAAGAGCTTATTACACGAGATAAGATCGTAATAAAATAATAAACGACTGTACGACAATAAGAATAAGAAGAAAAAAATCTGTAAGCGAACTAAAGTCATACGGGTCGTACCGAGCCATTTCGCGAGATAGTATAAAATTATTTATATCGCTATCGGTAAAGACGTTCAGGGATCGGTTTTCAGATGGGAGAGATCGTGATGTTGTTCTTTTTTTTTATCCTAACGAGGAGAAAAACAATTCGTTGGGAGGAAGATAGAAAGCGCGGTACGTAAAGTCGGGAGGGTAACTAGAGACGGGTGGTACAAACTGTCGCCGCGAGACGGCGCCACGAGCGCCTTGGAAAGTAACGTGTATCAGTGGAGAGCGAAGAGGAGGAGGTGGATGTAACGTCGAGCTTAGGATCATCGAAGTCAAAGGGGTTGGCGACGAAGACGACCTTCTCTCCTTTGAAATATGGACGTTGCGCCGATGGTAAGTTGTTAGATAGGTTCGCAGAGGGCGCTCCGCACGAGACGCGAGAAAGGAGTCAAGGAGGTAGAATGCCCTATCTTCGACGTAATAGGGAGTTTTCGTCGAGGTAGGAGGTAGAAAAGAGGGACAGGGGCAAGTTAGCGTAGGAGTTAGGATCATCGCAGTGGTAAAAGTGGAAGGGGGTAGTAACACCGGGAGTAGGAGAAGGGGGCTTCGTGATGAAGTAGTGGACGCGAACCAAGGTAGGACGGTGAAACCGTAAGTTAGGTTAGGAAAGCGCGGGCAGCACTGGCTCCCTTAATTGAGATCATCTTCCAGCAAATAATTGCATCCCACCTATCGATCTTCGCCCTCGTTCACCTTTTCGTCGTCTATATCAACCTCGCGTCCCTTAGTTTCCTGACTTCGTCATCCACCTCCGGCGGTTTATGGTCCGGCGCTTTCCCAACCAGGATCATGGTCGCGCACGCTTTTCCTTCGTAAAAGGCGCTTCGCAACGATGTCGCACGATGTTCCAGACTGAAATCACTACCGACTTTGGACAACTACACAGTGAGTAGGTGAAAGGGATGATTTTTACCTCTGGGAATAAACAATCATTCCAAGAATCCAAATTTAATCGAGACGAATGATTTTTCTTTTCGTAAGAACCTTTTTCGAATTTGTAAGTTTGTCGTATAGGAGGTTAGGATGACTTTTTTACTCACGGTCTCGGATGTCAGCCATTTCGTTTCTCTATTTTGATTAAATTGACGTCTATAAAAAGAAAGAACGAGGGAGAGAGAGAGAGAGAAAGAGACGGGAGAAATAAAGAGACACGGGGTGAATGCACATGCCGTTCTAGGAAAAAGCTCCACGCACAATTCTCTCGAACAAGTAACGGCAAATAGGTTGTGAAAGAAGGAAAGAGAGAGAGAGAGAGAGAGAGAGAGAGAGAGAGAGAGAGAGAGAGAGAGAGAAAGCCTCGTGGGTGAGGAGAGAGCAATTTTTTCCATTTTTGCTGTACACACGCGCGACTCTTTTTCTTGGCTAGAAAATTGGAGCGTCTTACGGGCCTTGGCTCTATCCGAACCGTTGCAATAATAAAACACACATGCCGAGCCGCCGAAGTTACGGCCAAGAACGATAAAAACCACAGGTTGATATTGTCCCTTATCTACGAGATGGCTTCGCGCCATTGTCCTATACGTCCAGATGTTCTGCGAACTCCCACTTTCCTTCTGGCTTCTGTTTTTTTCGACCAGAGGTCCTTGTCTCGTCCTTTTACGTCCGCCGAGAAGATTTCGAGCGGAGAACGGAAGCAAATTCGGTGTAAAAACAGTTTTCGACGAACTCATTTCCTAGAGAGAAGAGTAGGAAAAAATTTGATGGAGGTGGGAGGGGAGGGGGAGGGGTTTAATACAAATTCGGAGAAGCTTTTAATGAAAGACAAAATGGCACGCAGCTCGAAGCGAAAGGATTGATGGACAAGAAATGATGGACATTGATAAAACGTTCTTGTCACTAATTTTATCGTCGCGCTTGTAAGCGTGGGAAAAGTCAAATACTGACGCTCGTCGATCGATAACCATTATCGCAATTAATATTTGGTCATTGCCGCAAAACGAGGCTTAATTGCCCTCGGGGTGAAAATAGCGAGGGGAAAGAGTGAGAGAGAGAGAAAAGTGCCCCGTAAGAGGGTAGTGTCATTCGCAGCGGCGAGTTGGCTCAGATTTCACAACCAATTTCAATTTCCATTCCCACGAATATGTTTGTCTAGTTACGACCTATTCGTCCTATCCGGTCGTATTATTCATCTCTTAATGAGTTTGATTTGCACGTACGCGAATCGGCTACGATAGTAAAATTAATTTTCTCCATCAAAATTTAGGAAACAAACGATTTTCGAGATGTGAATTTCTTGCCGATCGATTTCGGGATCGTCACTCGTTTTTACTATTTTCTCATTTTTATGAGGAAAAAATAAATGTTTATTTAGAATTTATTATAAAAAATCGTCAATGTATACAAAATTTTTGTAAATTGAAGAAGACAATCTAAAATTGGTAAAAATCAATTTTATATTTCTTGAAAATTAATTAGTAACTTTTGGTACTAAATATCCTTTCGTCCTCTCGTAATATTTATTAAAAACGACTAATCTTTCGCTAAAATTTTATATATAAAAATGCAAGAATGTTTGTTTGCTTGTCTGTCTGTTTGTCCTGCACAGGTGCCTATACCATTCATCCGATTGCGATGAAAATTTGGTGAATTGCAGTCCGCACTCCCGAGAAGGTTTCTGCGTTAGTGGAATAATTTTATTTGCCAAAATAAACGCGTACGGGGCAAAACAAAATCAACATTTACGTATATCTATATATAAAGATTATTTGACAGCTGTCAAAGTATACGACGAAAATGACAAGTGAAATAAAAGATACTCATTTGTTTCAACGACTCGATCAACTCGATATTATATATTAGTTGCATAATTCATTTGACAGCGAATGTCAAATTAATCGTGATTCTAAATCGAGAAGCGATTAAAAGATTGACACCTCGATCAAAAAGGAAACATACATAACGAATTTCAGAAACGGACGAGCATCGAGAAGAAAGACTGAAAACCATTGGAGTATGTACGACGAAGTACAAACTTTCGTAAAATAACAGCAACAACAGACGAGTTGATTCACAAAGTTTTTGAAAATATTGTACATAATTGCAAAAAACATAAGGGGTTAAGGGAACGTGCTATATTAGCAGCGAAAACACCAATGTCAATTATATAAATTTCACGATTCAAAAGAAAATATCACGAGAAACTAAAACGTACAAGTCGATTGCTGCTTTTATTAATCAAGAACAAGTTGTTAATTATCCAACTGAATTCTTGAATTCGTTTCATTTGCCAGGCATAGCGCCACACGGTGTAACATTGAAAACGGGCGTGCCTATCATACTTTTACGAAACATCAATCCACCACGACTTTGCAACGGTACTGGGCTTCCAGGGGAAAATATGATGAACAATATCAGCGAAACTACAATTTAAAATAGAAAATTTGA